>CM040122.1:460659510-460913323 GCA_022559845.1 Amorphophallus konjac | reverse complement strand
GGTTTCACACCATTCATCCAGGTATTTTTGGTTTTGCTTGTTTTGTATTTTTTTATGTTTTTGTAAAGTTCTGATGGCCTGCGCCGAGCAGCTGTGGAGCTATTATTACCTCCCTATGGGGAGAGCTCGGCATTGGCGACCTGCGATGGTGCCGCTAGCCAGGCGGTGGGAACCCATCATGAGTGCGGCACCCCTAACCTACCAACTGATGGTGCTAAGGCGGGAGCTACAGGAGTTCCCTGCAGCGATGGTAAACTGGAGACCCTACTCAGACATGGTCGATGCTGACCAGCCGTGGGTTCTAGCAAGTCGTGCCCGGTTCGGACGAGAACTATGGATGCACTGCCTGAATGAAATCGAGCAACTTCGGCTACGATTGGTTATGAGAACTTTAGGACTGGCTCAGGAATGGGTGGATACGGCTGCGCCACCTCGTGTCGGGAGAAAGACGCGGGGACCGGCGACCTGTATTGACTGGCGCGTGCGATTCCCCGAACAGTACGAAGATTGGCAACGGGGTGGCATGATTGTAGAATCGCAGGCGCGGGATAGCGAAGACTACTTGCGTCTATCTAGGATAAAGTACGCAGAGCGGCTCCAACCCCGGGGACTTGTGGAGGTAGGTTTCCCCTTTTTCTCTTTTCTTCTTTCTCCTTTTTTGGTTTTCTGGTGAAAATGCTGACTCGTATGGCTGCAGGATGTCCGGGATGCCATGATAGCGAATTTACGAACTCGCTTGGCAGAGATGGAACAACAGTTGGGCGATGCCCGCGGAGCTACGAGCGCCTTGGTAGGTGTACAGTACGTTCATAATTAAAACCCCAGATTCCAGATGTTGGCTGCTAATTCACGCGGTCGTAGCATGCCCAGATTGGCGCGGCTTCCCCAGCGACGGGAGTAGGTGGTACCTCCTCCAGCTTGTGGATTCCTACCTCTGAACTTAACTTGCTTCATGAGCAACTTGCTCACGCCACGCAGCGTGCTGCGGAGGCAGAAGGGATGCTCTGTATACAGGTAAAAGTTTCAGCGTTGAGTTCTCTTTGTTTACGCCTTATCGCGTATCTGAGATGGTACACTCGGCAGGAAAAGGAGACGGAAGAAGCGCTTGCCCAAGCTGCGCAGAAGGAGGCTAGGATAGCAGAACTGGAGAGGGAACTGCGGCGTCATCCTGATGACGACTCTTCCAGGGATGTTATGGAACTGAGGATCACTCTCCAGTTGGAGAGGGAAGACCGTGAGAGAGAACGGGCAGAGAGAGAAAGAGACGCAGAGAGAGAAAGAGCCAACAGTTTGGCTGAAAGGGAGGAACGAAGGGCCATGGAGGCCCAACTATTCGAACTCCGAATTAGCCTTGGTCTTGCTAAATAGTGGCTGAGAGATGGTGAGGAGCGCTACCGAAAAGTACGAGAGCGTGGCTTTCGTGTTGGTAGCTTCTCTGCTGCTTCCGTGGATCAACGCCGGGATGTGGGAATAGGAAGGGGAGTACAGAGCGGTAGGAGTACCGCTTTTCGTAGTTGGGTAGCACCTTTGAGAGCGTTTTGCCCGGAGAGTAGTGGGACGAGTGATGCAGAGAGAGAGGGCGAACTTGATGTAATTTTTTTTTTTGTTTTGGAATAAAACACAAGGTTCGGTTTGTTTGTTTTTCACCTATGCTTCTGTTGCCTGAATCCCTGCACACATCACTGAAACAAACAAATCAGAATTTTGTTCTGACTTGGCCCCTTGCTCAATAAGCAAATGGTCACTGTGACTGTCCTTGATAACTGGTCAAGGGGCCAAGCCTTTATTTAACGAAGGCAAGGGAAAGATGCGGTGATGATAAATGTGACAGGCAAGCACACGAATGCAAGCGGTATTAAAAGTGAGATGCTGCACGCAAATGTAATCATGCAAAATTGATTTGTTTTCTTTTTTATATTTGATATTTTTTTGTTTTATCATAAAAAGATTTTTTTTGTTTGCAAATATGTACATTTCTCTTTTCCATTTTTTTCGTGCTTTTATCATTTCGATTTTTTTATTGCTAACGCCCGGCAAGCACCCAAATGGTACCTGACCTTCGTGAGAACAGGGTTTCTTACTAACCTCCCAGGTATCCTAAGTGCACATCTAGGTTGATTTGGGCCTCTAGACCCCTCGAATGATGATCCCGCCGGCTAAGACTTACCCTGATGACAATACCGTCATGCCATGCTTAGGCTCCCAGTCGCTTCCGACCACAGGGATTCACCCAAAAGGTGTTCGAGGTAAATGATTTGCCCGACCCGGGTCTGTTTCCTCACAACTCTAGATGGTATAAGATGGAACACCCGGGAACCCTAACGACCAACCGCGCGACGCTGACCCGGAATCAGACGCCGTCGCACCCATAGGTGACGCGCTTGCATTGGCCTAAGCCCGAGGTTAAACAAGAAGACATCAAGGTGGTAAACATGGATCTTGACCAGCCAGAAACACGGAGACTCCTTCGCAGCGATAGCTTTTGCTTTTCAAAGTGGGCAACCAAATGTGTATATTAAAATAAGGTCGCAGACCCTGGGCAGTTTTCACCTTTCAAAAATTCCATCGAACCTTCATCTTTAGAGGGAGAAGGAAGAGTGTAGGGGATAAACCTCCTGAGAGGACCGGCAAAGCCGTTAACCCGGCGAGCGAATAAGGGCCCATTAACTCTTTCCCTTCGGACAATTTCGGACCAAATCTCGAGCATTTACATTCCACGGCCCCTTTTGTGGATTCAGACTTTTGCTTTGAGGGGTTCCGTTTATCGCAACAGGCACGGTCACGACCAGGCTTTTCTCTTGATTTTGACTTTGTATTTCTTTTTGTAAGGGAGATATAGTCGTTTGACGTTTGTGGGCTCCCTTTTTGTATGCCTGCGGGGACACTGCCCTCTTCTCGTGCACTGATCGATGCTCGAGGAAATGGATCCTACTCTTGCCCTTGGGGTTTGAGTTTCGGTTTCTCATGCTCAGCGTTTTAAGGGCGCCGACTGTCTCATTTGGTCGAAGAGAAAAGAATAAAGGTTACAGCTTCCGGAGATCTTCTAGGTGTGGCCCTACCGTAGGTGATGCTACCAACTTTTTTGAATAAAATACATAAGTGAGCACATGTTAGCTTCCTTCGAGCAAGCATAGGCCGACGTGGCCGGACAGGGATCTCCACGGTTCTGGCAAACCAAGACCCGGTGCCTACCAAGCCTTAATGGGCCCTATCCTAACATGAAGGTTAGATGCAGGGACTTAACTACATGGTGACTGCCAGGCATCGGCATTTTGAATTTTTCATATTTTTAGTGGTTTTCAATATTCCTTTATTTTTTGATGTTTTTTATCTTTTCATCATTTTTTTTGTTTTGTGCTAAGGGTAGTATTTCTTAAGATAAAGCCCATTCCATGGGTGGGATAACTCGGTCCCTTCGGCGTTGACTAGCTTGTAGGCGTTGCCAGGGTACACGGCTTGAATTACAAATGGTCCTTCCCAATTGGGTTGGAGTTTAGAACGCGGCCCTCCAGGTTTGACAAAAATTCTTTTTACGACCATCTCACCGACTTTGAATTTTCTCTCAACGACTTTCTTTTGGTAAAAGCGAGCGAGTCTATTTTGATACACACGCGCGTGTTCGGCAGCGGCCAGCCGCTTCTCATCCAAGAGTTCCAACTGGGCGAGGAGTGAATTACGACGATCGTCGAGGGGAAATTCCTCGTCCAATTGTACCCTGAGAGAAGGGATCAGAGTCTCATACGGGACTACCGCTTCCATACCATAAGTGAGGGCAAATGGAGTCTGCCCGGTGGGGGTACGGATTGAAGTGCGATAGGCCCATAGGGCTTCGATAAGCTTTTCTGGCCAGTCTGAAAACTTACTAGACTCGCAGGTTTTTTTGATGATTTTGAGCAATATTTTATTGGTGGCCTCCGCTTGGCCGTTACCTTGTGGGTAATAAGGCGATGAATGATGTAATGCAATTGCGTACCTTTTGCAGAGGTCCTGTAGGTCATGAGAAATGAACTGTGGCCCATTGTCGGTGACGATCGTGCTTGGGATGCCGAATCTGGCGAGAATGTTCTTCATGATGAACTTGCAGACTGTTGACGCCTTGATTTCCGCGTAAGCTTCGGCTTCGGCCCATTTGGTGAAGTATTCCGTCGCAGTAAGGATGAAAGATTTCTGCTTGGTGAGGGAATTGGGATCACCTAGGGGACCAATGATGTCGAATGCCCACATGGAGAAAGGCCATGGGGAGGATATTGGATGAAGTGAGGAAGATGGTGAATGGATATTATCGGCGTGAAGTTGACACTTGACACACCTACGGACATAGACAGCACAATCTTCTTCCATAGTGGGCCAATAAAAGCCTTGGCGAATGATCTTCTTCGCGAGCATCTGACTATTTACGTGGCCACCGCACACACCCGAGTGCGTCTCTTCTACACATTTCCAAACTTCATCGTCACCAAGACATCTTAACAGAATACCAGTAAGGCTCCTCCTATAGAGTAGACCTCCAACCAAAGTATATTTCTGAGCCACCCTTCTTATGGCTTTCTTGTCCTCTGTGGTGGCCCCTTCAGGATAAGACTGATCTTGGCAGTATTTGACGATTTCATAGAACCATGGTTTCTCTTGATCAGCCAGTTCTTCTTCGGCCTCTGCCAACATGATTTCTCTCTTCTCAAGGATATCTTCCTGCATGATCTTCCTTGCTATCCTGTCTTTGATATTTACGTAGGAAGCATCATCGATTGCAGGGGCGTGAAGTTTGTAGATGGAAATGGACTTAAACCAACTTCCTAGAGGGAACCTTATGGATGATGCCAACGAGGCGAGGGCATCGGCGAGAATATTCTGATGACGAGGGACATGAACAAAGATCAGTTTTGTGAACAGTTTGGCAAAGGCAGCAGTGAGTTCTTGGTATGGCTTGAGTTTGGGATCGCGAGTGCGATACTTAGTGAGCACCTGGCGAAGGATGAGTTGACTATCACCTACGACTCGCAACTCAGTGATACGAAAAGAATGGGCGAGTTCTAGGCCAGCTAGAAGAGCTTCATATTCGGCTATATTGTTGGTAACTGGGAAATTTGAGCTGGTATGCCAATGGGAATGTGAGGCCTTCAGGCGACAGGAGGGCGATGCCGATTCCTCTCCCTTGAGAATTCAGAGCTCCATCAAAATATAGCGTCCACATTGGCTCATCTGATTGGTTGATGGACATTAGTTCCTCATCTGGAAACTCTGATTGGACGGGATCGAACTTGGGAAGAGGATGGTGAGCGAGATGCTCGGCTATGGCATAGCCTTTAATCACCTTTTGCTGGATGTAGGTGATGTCGAACTGAGAGAGAAAACTTTGCCAGCGTGCTAGCCTATCCGTAAGGACGGCTTTCTCCAGAAGGAATTTGATAGGATTCATTCGAGCAATCAAGTGGACTTCGTGAGCCAAGAAGTAGTGCTTCAATTTCTGCACTACCCAAACGAGGGCAGCACAGGTTTTCTCCATGCCGGTGTACTTCTGCTCACAGGGATTGAGAAGTTTGGACAAGTAATAGGTTGCCCGTTCCTTGCCTTCTTCATCAGCTTGTGCGAGGACGGCTCCCACGGAGTCATCCAAGACTGAGACGTAAAGGATCAGAGGTTTTTCTGGTTTGGGTGGAATGAGAACGGGTGGACTAGCCAGATATTCCTTCAACCCTTCAAAAGCTTTCTGACATTTAGAATTCCAGTGGAATTCTACTCCTGGCTTGGTCAACTCGTAGAGAGGTCTACACCTTTGTGAATGTTGAGACACAAACCGACGAATAAACTGCAACCTCCCGATTAAACCTCGGACTTCCCTCAAATTCTTGGGAGGCGGCATATCCCTGATGGCCTTAGCTTTGTCGGGATCTATCTCGATCCCTCTTTTACTCACAATGAACCCCAGCAATTTACCCGACGACACACCAAACACACACTTTTTCGGGTTCATTTTCAATTGGAACTCTCTTGACCTTTGTAAGACCTTAGCCAAAACTTCTGGATGTTCCATCCTGGTCCTTGATTTCACCAATAAGTCATCCACATACACTTCCAGATATATGTGCATCATGTCATGAAATATGGCCATCATAGCTCTTTGGTAAGTAGCTCCAGCATTCTTTAACCCAAACGGCATGACCACGTAACAATATGTTCCCCAAGGGGTAGTGAATGACGTCTTTTCCTGATCCTCTTCTGCCAAACGAATTTGATTGTATCCTGAAAATCCATTCCATGAAAGAGAGGGTTTCGTAGCCTGCCGTGTTATCAATCAACACATCAATGTGAGGCAAGGGAAAATCATCCTTTGGACACGCGCGGTTAAGGTCCCGGAAGTCGATGCAAATCCTGACTTTCCCATCTTTCTTTCATGACCGGGACAATGTTCGCCACCCATTGAGGATAAAGGACGACTCTAATGAACCTGGCTTTGTGGAGCTTATCGACCTCTTCTTCATTTTCAAAGCCATCTGAGGGTGGAAACGCCTTAACCTTTGTTTTACCGAGATGGACCCTGGTTTTAGGGTTAAACGGTGTTCGACCAAGGTTGAATCCAGACCCGGCATATCCTCGTAGCTCCATGCAAACGTGTCCTTATATTCCTTGAGAACCTCAATTAATGCCTCTTCTTCAGAGGGTGGTAGGTTGTCACTTATGAGGATGATCCTAGGATCTTCCTCAGTTCCCAAGTTGACTTCTTTGGTGGATTCTTCTACGGCGGTTGACGGCTCGTCGAATCTCCTCATTCCACTAGCGTATGCGCCCGCCGCATCCTCATATTCTTCACCCTCATCTTCAGTGGGGCATTCTTCATCCGTGATCTCGTAGACTCCATACCCTTCATCAGATGCACAGTCGCCCTCGCATTCTATTTCGGGTAGCTGGATGGGATTTTCTAACAACTGGGGATGACAAGAAGGGCCTGACACCTGGCGGCCAAATCCAGAAGGAATCGACGAGGGATCTGCCTACCCTTGGATTTCTTCCTAGGTACTACCCTTGGCCTATCATTCCTAGATTGACTGACAATATTTACAGAAGAAGAGGAAGACGAAGAGGATGGTGTAGAATGTACAGGAGAAGACCCCTCAGAGGAGGGGTAGAAAATGTCGCTCATCGGACCTTGGACGGGTGGTCCGCAAGGCGGTACGCACCCGTGGGAGATGTAGGAGGTTTCCTCAACGAAGATGTGTTGTTGGGGAGTTTGAAAATTGACGTTTTTTTTTCGTTTTCATTTTTAATGACAAAGCAGTGGGAAGAGATTGGAGGAGAGAGGAAAGTGGTTATGGCTAGAGGATTGTGAGGCTCATAGAGCAGATCATGGTTGAAGACCTGGCGTGGGTTGAAAAGCCCGCGCAGGTATGTAAGCAAAGAAGGGGACCTGGGAAGATCATCAGATAATTGTCTGGCCCCGGAAAAAGATATCAGCAAAGGTTGAGACGAGTGGATGGAGAGGATGGCGGCTAATGAGCCGTCGACGACAATGTTGAGGACGGATGAAGATCCGTCGATGACAGAGTCCTTCTGGCGAGGACGAGGATAGTTTGGAACCTTGGCAAGAGTGGTAATATTCTCTGGTATTTCGGAGATCAATGGTGGTCCTTCAAGCTGCGGAGACGAGAACATCCTTTCCAGTGCAACGGAAATGTCCCGTATGTCGAACCATTTGTCCCACTCGCATTCCGGATCCTTGATCTTGCCTCTTTTGGTGATCCTCGGACATTTTTCAGCCAAATATACAGCATGTGATCCCCCATATGCTTCTCGTGGGTGATCTCCCATCTGAACAACGGGTCCTCTGTTGAAGTGGTTTGATAGAGTCCACGTGAGGGGCTCCAATCCGCCTTGAACGGTCCTTTGAAGCCTAGGCCAAACCTACGGTTCGGCCTAATTTCTTTTGGCGGCTTGAGCATACCCTGTAACTGTGCGCCCAGACCTTTTCCATGTTGATAGCCGATGTTCCTCATAATCTCCCAACCTTTGGAGTGAAAAGGGAGACATGATGTTGCGGTTGCCCTGACCGGCTCCTTTGGTGCTAGTGGAACATGAGATGGATCACGTACGTCCAGCAGTGACAATATGGGCCGATGAGATGGCCAAACAGAAGGCAGAGAGGTGTTGATAGCATCCACTGTGTGAAGGACAGGTGTACTGACCACTTTAATAATTCTCCCATTGTAAGGAAACTTCATGCACTGATGGTTGGTGGAAGGCACAACGTCCATGGCTTCGATGTAAGGGCGACCCAGTATAGCCTTGAATATGGGGTCCATGTCGAGGACATGGAATTCCGTGGGAATTGACATGGGGCCTAGTTCTGCCTTCAGAATAATCATCCCCTGCGGTGGCCTTTTGCTATTGTCATAAGCCGTGACCGTGATCGAGGAAGGTCTTATTTGTTCCTCGTTGACCCCACACAACTGAAGAGTGCTCATGGAGATCACATTTATGGATGCACCCGTGTCCACAAGACACAGGTTTATGAATACCCCATTAATTTTTATTGAAATGCACAATGCATATTTCCGAGCTTCCTTAGGAGCGAGCTCGTAGTTGTGAAACATGATGCCTGGTTGTGTGTCTGTTGGGGTCAGGACAGTCGAAATCTTCTCCACGGGGAGGTCTTCATTAACCATGACCTTTTGAAGATATTCCATCAAGGCCGCCTGGTGAGATGTGGATCTTTGAAGTAGCTCTAGGATGGAGATCCGGGCAGGTGTCTTGTCCAAGTGTTTCAATAGATCATACTGTGTTCCAGGGATAGCTCTTTCTGGTTGTTCTGCATCATCCTTCTCTGGCTGAGATTGCTTGGGATTCTGACTGTTGTGGGGGAAAACCCTGTGGAAAATCCTTCCACTCCGGAGCACCATTGCCTGCGGCTTTTGTACCTCTGTGGGGGTAGCAGTGGGTTTTAACAGGGGTTTGAGGGGTAGTAGTGGAGGAATGGTTGATGAAGCAGGGGTGATGACGGGAGCAGGGATTCTGATGAGGGGTTTATTAGGTGGAGGTATGGCGGAGGTAGAGGGGATATCGCGCGGATTATGAAGGATAAGGGGTTTGGAAGGTGGAGGTGGAGGTAATGTTTAAAACGGGTAAGGGTTTTGAGGTGGATGGTGGGTGATGAGTGGTTTTGAAGGCATTATTGGTGATGTGGTGGAGAAAGACGGGGTTATGTATGGTTGACGGATGATAAGGGGTTTAGAAGGCGTAGGGGTAAATGTGGTAGAGGTGGATGGTAAAGTGGGGGAATGAGAGAAGATGAGAGGGTGCGAAGGCGTAGTGGAGAGTGTCGGTTGATAGGAGATCGGGGTACGGGTGAGAGGGCGTAATGGTAGTGGAAATGGTGAAGGCGATACTGACGCGGGTTGATGAGAGAGAGGTGCTACCCGGGCAAGGTGAGGGGGTTGCATGACGATAGGGTTGGAGGTAGAAAGAATGGAGGTACTTTCCCGGTGCCACACCTGCTCTCTCCCGACTTCCGGGAAGGCGGAGATGGGGTTAACCTGATGATTGGGCTGTTGGTGCTCTGGTAATGGATTCTGGATTATTCCCATGTCGGGCTGTTGTTGTGGGACCTGCTGAGGCTGTTGTTGTTGTTGTTGTTGTGGTTGCTGCTGCTGCTGCTGTTGTAACTGCTGCTGTGGCCTCTGAGGAGGTCTCCTAACCTTGAGAGCCGCGACGTATCATCTCATCTCATCCCAATCTATTTGATGTTCATCATTCATATCATGGATGTAATCTTTGAAATGGAAGCAGTAATCCACTGTGTGTCCCGGCTGCCTGTGGTAGACGCAGTATTTGGAGGTATCAACATTGGGGGGCCACGCGGGCCTTTCTCTGGGTAGGGCGAGTTGGTTTGATGCCATGAGGGCATTAAAAATGTCTGCTAAGGTTTCCGGCAATGGTGGATAGTAGGCTCTCTTGGGACCGAGCGGCCTCCTTTGTTGCTGTTGAGGACCATAGTTCCCCGGGGGTGGAACTTGGTTGTACTGAAGCGGTGGTTGTTGTTACTGAGGTTGTGGTTGTTGTTGCTGAGGTTGGCGTAATGGAGGCATATTATCCTGGGGTGGATTATTTTGGGGTGGAGGACGAAGAGGGAAAGGACCCGGTTGAAGGGGAAGTCGGGGCATTTGTGGAGGCCTTGGGTTGACTGCATAGTTGGCATTGTTGACCGCACTGACTTGCTCATTTTTCACGACCCCTTCTGTGGCTCCGCCCGGGACACCAGCACCTGTCTTTCTGACCACTTTGGGCTTCGGCGACTCAAACATGTTCATGATGGGGGAGTCTTTTAGCTGGGTTTGGATGTATCAGGCCCTTTCATAGAGTTCCTCCATTGTAGTAAGTTTATTCATGGCCAGGACATGTCTGAACTGTGGGGTTGCATTAGACACAATCATCTTCACTTGTTCGGGCTCGGAGAGGGTATCCCTTATTCTTTCCGCCAGAGACCTCCATCTATCAGCATATCGGACAAAATCCTCGTCGGGTTTCATCTTTTCGGCCACTAGGTCGGTAATGGAGAGTGAGGGACCGACCCTATCCCTATATTTCTGCAAGAACCTTCTCTGGACTATTTCAAAATTCTCGGCCTCGCGGGGCTCCAGAGAATAGAACCACTCAAGCGCGGGACCATCCAATGATCTCCGAAAGAGGTATGCCAGGGACCTCTGATCGTTTTGCCAGTAAGAGGACTCATACATGAAATCCTTGAGATGAATGAAGGGGTTGCCGGTACTATTGTATCTGCGGTACGTGGGCATTTCGGAGGGAGGAAGATGAATGACGGGAAGGATTGGCAAAGCAACCTCCGGGGTGGCTTTCACGTCCACCATCCTTCTCAGATTTTGAAACTGCTCGTCCATGCGGTTGAACCTATTGAGGAGCGATTGGGCGAGCTCCTCTGGGGGTGAAGGTGGCACTTGCCACTGGGGGAGAAACTGTCTCCCGGAGACTTGAGGGGGGAACCCCGAATGAGAGGGAGCTGTCGGACCGCCGACAGTTGGCCCTGGCTGAAGCGGCGTGTGGGGAACAACGGGAGTTTGAGATTGTGACGAGAACTGGAATGAGGGTGGTTGTTGACTCGCTTGTCCTTGAAGCGAGGGAGACTGGATGGCTTGCGCTAATGAAGGAGATGGAATGGCCTGCACGAACTCTTGGAGAGGTGCAATGGGCGGAGTTGATTCCTGGGGCGTGGGGGAAACAGATTTCCCCTTTAGAATGGCCTGGAAGGCCCGGAGCTGTTCAGAGGTAAGCTCCGTGTTGGCGAGGACGCCCAGTAAGGAAGAGATATCCTGTGGTAGGGACGTGTCCCCGGTAATAACCTGCACCTCATGTGAGGGGTCATGAGAAGGACCCGAGTCCATAGCATAGACTCGCGGGTCGGCTGTCAAACCACGACTAGGGTGGTTTTCCTCAGAAGACTCGTGAGACATGCTCACAGTTTTCCCAGAACGCAAAAACATACACTAGCAAGTAGGTAGCAGAGATTATCAAACAAGAGGATGCCTTTACGCCCTTTTTTGTGTTTTGATTTTGGTGATTTTTTTTGTATTTTTAGCGAGATCCGAAGTTCACACAAAATGGGGACCCTAGTTTGTTTTTGTTTCACCGCCGTGTCAGCTAGGGTCTCTCGTCTCACCACGAATAAAATGACTAACTCCGGGGAACTTCAATGGTACAACCAGCCCAGTGAACGAAGAGTAGATTCTTCGATGTCGGGGACTTACGGAGGTCCCAGTGTAGGAGATTCTAATCCGTCGAGAGGAATTCCCAAACGGAGAGTCCTTCCTTCACCGGGAAAGGGTGATCCTCAAAAAATGAAAAAAATGATAGAAAAGAGGAATGGATGTATGCAATGGAATGCTGACAGATATATGGAGTGGGAAAACAACAGAAATAACAGACATATAATAAACAAAGAACCAATCAAAACTGACGGTGTTGCCGTGAGCACAACGGGGGCGCGCGCGGGCGCGAAGGTGGAGAGGCACGGGTGGTGCCGAACTTGCAAGGGTAGCCGAAAGGAAGCAGTAGAGGTCCCACCGTGATCGCCAATCTGTGAGCGACGTCACGCGGTTCGGGGAAGAGCGGAGAGGACGCGGAGCGCGCGCGGGCTCCTCTTTTCTTTCTTTTGGTGTTTGTTTGCTGCAACACAGAAATAAGAGAAGAGAGAGAAGGGGCCACCACGGGAGATTGCTCCGGCGGGGCGAGCGGGACAAGTGTGATATAGCAAAATATGGGGTTTAAACGGCCATAGCGGGAAGTGACTCGCCGCGGCCTCGGGGGGACGGGAATGGTGCAAAAATTAAATAACAAGAATTGAAACGGCCATTGGGGAAGTGACTCGCCGCGGCCTCGAGAATATGAGCAGATAATAAGATGACAGAATATAGAGAGAATACAAAGAGCGGGAATTTAAACGGCCATTGGGGAAGTGACTCGCCGCGGCCTCGAGAGCACAAACAGATAAGAATATAACGTATAAGAACGTGAATTTAAACGGCCATTGGGGAAGTGACTCGCCGCGGCCTCGAGAACACGAATAGATAAGAATATAACATATAAAAACGAGAATTTAAACGGCCATTGGGGAAGTGACTCGCCGCGGCCTCGAGAATATGAGCAGAATATAACAGAGTATAAAGAGAATATAAGAACGGAAATTTAAACGGCCATTGGGGAAGTGACTCGCCGCGGCCTCGAAAATAAGTTGTGATCGCCAGGGGCCGAAAGACCCCAAAATAAGAAAGTGATCGCGCCTACCTCAAGAGCGGGAGATGGCGGGTTGCTTCTTCCTCTCCCTCCGGCCGGCCGACGGAGAGGGCTTTCCTCGGCTACCCTTGCAAAATAACGACAAACAAATGACAAGTGGATTAGAAAGATGGAGGTGTAGTATTCAAATCTTTGCGATAAAAATAACGAAATGATGGCAAGACACACACCTGGTTGGTGTTATCTTTTAAACCCCTCTCGGACTCGAGTAGGAGGAAAATGAGATGATGGATGCAAAAAGTATAAAAGAAGAGGCGCCCTTATGAAGGGGGATAGAGGATGCGAGATGATGAATGCAAAAGAACTACGAAGAAAAAGGGGAAGAAAATGATTATTGGATGAGCCGAGGGTGAAATCCGGCGGAGCTCCGGCAGCGTGGGGACGACGTAGAAGCGCGGTGGATGAAGACGACCTTCCTCTCGCGAGCGTGAGCACCCGAGAAGTCGGCAGAACCTCCACCTACAAAAGAACCCACGGGTTAGAAAATGACTCCGTAGCCTCTGGGCTCCGGCAACCTATCGGATCACTTCTCAGCTCCCCCAGAATTGAGGGGGTGGGCCTCTATTTATAGGGCTCCGGAGGGTGGAGGCGTCCAGGACCCTGGACACCTCCATCAGGGCCGAAATAATATTTTATTCTATTTTTATTTATTTTTTTTGGAATACTTTTGTGGAGGCGTCCAGGGTCCCGGACGCCTCAAGCAGGTCCACCGAAAACCGACGACGGCCACACGCGGTTTGGCACAACGCGTGGTTTTGTGAGCGGCGTCTCGTGATTCAGAAATGGGCGCGTCCAGCTGATCGGACGTCTCTATAATTTGGATTTTTTCACACACGACAAACCGTCGTTCGGTGGCCGGCGCCCGTGAGGGTTTTGTTGGAGGCGTCCAGGGGCCTGGACGCCTCCAAAATTATATTATTTTTTATTTTTCTTTTGTCTTTTATACCAGGGCTGACATTTTGATTTTTTTATTTGTTTTTATGGAGGCGTCCAGGGGCCTGGACGCCTCCATTAATATGTATTTTTTATTTATTTATTGTCTTTTATGCCAACGGGCATTTTATATTTTTTATATTTGTTTTTATGGAGGCGTCCAAGGGCTTGGACGCCTCCATTAATTTATTATTTTTTATTTAGTTTTGGGCCTTGAAAAATAAAAATAAATTAAATTAAAAGATTGGGGGCGTCCAGGGGCCTGGATGCCCCCATAAAGACCCACCCGGGTCCTCGGACAACGTGTTGGCGGCTGCCCGGCAGATACCCTTCTTGGTTCCAGAACCTCTGATGCGTCTGACTGGTGTTGATGCCGTCCGAATGCCGTGACGAGACGATTCCGGATGCCGAAAAGGGCGGAAGAAGACTAAGAAAAGGAAGCACTCAAGTGATTCAAAACGCGTAAGCCGTCGCGGGGCGTTGTATAGTAATATGAGACTTTCTCAGGAGACGTCAGGAATGGCGTGTCTACAGCTGCCCCGCCTTGGCGTCTGCTTTGCAAGGGAGCGATACGTAGTGGAATGGTATCGAAGTGGAGTGAAATGGAGTGGGAGCGGACTGATAAGTTGATGCCAAGGTGTGATGAGACACGCTTTTGACGTTACTGTTTGGAATCTTTCCTGGAGTTTCAATGAGGCGACCTTGAAGAAGGTCTTTCAAATATTGACGATTGCTTGGACGAAGATCAAATAAGGGAGGGTGAGATGTGCGCTCAGGCACGAAACAAAAGGAGACCAACTTCTCGGTGTGGAAGTACCTGGGTCATAAACCGGAGGTTTCACCTTTGGGGAGCGGTTACCAGCCAATGTGGAAGTGCTGCGGCCAAGGTGGGTCAAAAAAGGTAAAGGAATATCTGAGGGTCTGTCCAAACAAGGGTCTCCTTTGGAAGAGCAGCGTCGGGGCTGTCTCAAGGAAACTCGGTATTTCATTCGGAGTGGAATATCTCATATTTGTGGGAATTGAAACACAACCGCTTTCACAATCGAATCACTTGAATGATCTTACGCAATAAATCAAAGTCCTATATGAATGCATGCTGGGTTTAAAGAAAAATTTAAAAAAAATGAAAATAGAAAATAGCCAAGGATAATATTGTCAACTTATGAAGGACGGGTCAGGATACCGACCCGGTGAGCTGATACTGGGCTGGGGCCCGTTTATCCGCGTACCAACTCACTGAATGGAACCGTCGTCCCCATTCTATCACAAATTGACGGCCTATCCGTACAACCCAAATTCTTCCGGGATCATCACCGTTTTTGTTGAAGGGGAACTCAGATCCCAGATTCGTTCGGGCCGCACGGTCCGCAACATGTCCTCCAAAGTCTGGATGGTCCGCTCAGACTCACCGTCCGACTGAGGATGATAGGCCGAGCTGAATGCCAACTCGGTGCCTAGAGCCTTCTGGAAGCTCCTCCAGAATCCAGAAGTGAAACGGGGATCACGATCGGACACAATGGAGATGGGAACTCCATTCAACGGAACAATTCGCTCCACATACAAACAAGCCAAACGATGCACGCTCCAGCTGACCTTGACCGGCAGCACCCGCGCCGTCTTCGTCTGTCTATCTACTAGCAACCAGATACTATCCTCCCCGCTGGACGTCCTCGGTAACCCAACCACGAAATCAGTGGTCACGTGGTCCCACTTCCACGCAGGAACATCCAAGGGCTGAAGTGTGCCTCCTGGTCACTGGTGCTCAGCCTTCACCTGCTGACAGGTCAAACGCCTAGCCATAAATTCCGCCACGTCTCTCTTCATGCCAGGCCACCAAAACTGCCTCTTCAGGTTCTGGTACATCTTAGCCGATCCGGAGTGTACGGCATACCGACTCCCGTGAGCCTCGCGCAATACCGTACGCCGCACCTACTCCTCGGCTGGCACGTACAACCTACCTCTGAACCTCACAGCTCCATCCTCACCAAACTCCACCTCGGCCATCGACAGAATACGAGGTAGCTCGGGGTCCGCTCGATAAGCCTCCGTCACCTGTCGACGCACCGCGGGCGTGACAGTCAGACTCGCAAGGACAGCCGAACCCTGGTCCCGAGGGACCTTGAGCCTAAAAGTCATGGCCGGAACCTGCTCCCAAAGCCTCCACTTCCTCAACAACATCTGACTGACCGTTACTCTCCTACTCAGAGCATCAGCCACGACATTCATCCTACCAGGCTGATAAGACAGAGTGAAATCATAATCCTTCATGTACTCCATCCACCTCCTCTGCCTGAGGTTAAGATCCTTCTGGGTAAACACGTACCTCAAACTCTGATGGTCAGTGAACATCTCGAACCTCTCACCATACAGATAGTGCCTCCAGATCTTCAGAGCGAAAATCACCACCGCCAACTCAAGATCATGAGTAGGGTAGTTCTCCTCATGTGGCATCAACTGCCGGGACGCATACGCCACAACTCTCCCATGTTGCATCAACACAGCACCGAGACCTACCCCGGAAGCATCTGTACACACCACAAAGCCTCCCGATCCCGAAGGCAACACCAACACCGGAGCAGTCGTGAGCAATCTCTTCAGCTCCATGAAGCTCTGCTCACACTCCTCCGTCCAGACGAACGGCACATCCTTCCGCGTAAGCCTCGTCATCAGGGCCGCAATACGAGAAAAATACTGGACGAACCTCCGATAATAGCCTGCAAGCCCCAAGAAGCTTTGAATCTCCGTGATAGAACTCGGCCTCGGCAACTGCACCACACCCTCGACCTTGGCCGGGTCCACGGAAACACCCTCACTAGAAATAACGTGCCCCAAAAAGTGCACCTCTCGGAGGCAGAACTCGCACTTGCTAAACTTGGCATACAACTGGTGATCACGCAGGGTCTGCAACACCACTCTCAAATGATGCACATGCTCCTCGGCAGACCGCGAATACACAAGGATGTCATCCACGACCACGACCACGAACTGGTCTAAATATGGACGAAACACCCTATGCATCAAATCCATAAATGCCGCGGGGGCATTGGTGAGCCCAAACGGTATCACCAGGAACTCATAATGCCCACACCTCTATCGAAACGCCGTCTTCTCCACGTCCGACTCTCGAATCCACAGCTGGTAATAGCCCGATCTCAAATCGATCCTCGAAAACACCTGGGCCGACTGAAGCTGATCAAACAAGTCATTAATCCGGGGCAACGGATACTTGTTCTTAACAGTCGCCTGGTTCAACTGGCGGTAGTCGATGCACAGCCTCAAACTACCATCCTTCTTCTTCACAAACAACACCGGCGCACCCCACGGGGAATACCTAGGATGAATATACCCCTTGGCCAGCAACTCATGCAACCGCGACTTCAGCTCTCGCAACTCTGCAGGCGCCATCCGATAAGGGGCCTTCGACATAGGCACCGTACCCGGCACCACCTCAATCACGAAATCAATCTCTCGTTGTGGTGGCAACCCCGATAGCTCCTCAGGAAAAACATCGGGAAACTCACACATGATAGGAATGTCCTCTACCTCAGGACACTGTCGACCACTCAAAACCACGGATGCGAGAAAGCCCTGACAACCCGCATCAAGCAAGCGACGCGCACGGATAGCCGAAATAAGCAAGCGGGAAGAGGAAGACCGAATACCTTGAAAATAGAAGGTGGGTCCACGAAGCTGTCGGAAGTAGACTTTCTTCGAGCCGCAATCCACCAAGGCATGATGAGCCTCGAGCCAATCCATGTCCAAAATCACATCGAAGTCCTGAAGTGGTAACGCATAGAGTCTAACCGGCAAGTTCCACCCTTCCACCCACACAGGTACCTTCTCAAAGCAGTACGGGGTGATCATGAAGTCACCGGTAGGCAACTCCACCGCCAAGTCACAGGACACCTCGGTCACTGGGTCCTCCACACTCTGAGCAAAATCCTCCGAGATGAACGAATGAGAAGCACCTGAATCAAACAAAACACGAGCCGCACAACCCAAAATTGAAAGAGTACCTTCCACCAGATGCGACGCCTCTGCCTCTGCCCTGGTCATGTGAGTCACTCTGCCTCGGGATCTCTGCCTCCCCACATTAGATGACCGTGACAACTGAGGAAATTGTCCCTGCTGCTGGTACTGTTGTGGCTGTGATGACAACTGCTGGGGCTGAAACTGCTACTACTGCCGAAACTCATGCGGCTGGCTCGGTCTCTGAGGACAGTCACGTGCCATGTGTCATGGCTGGTCGCACCTAAAGAAAATCACGGGCACTGAACACGGTCTACCCGGATGAGAACCACCGCACCTAGGACAACCGCCCCGCGAACCAGTCGTCGAACCCTGACGCTGAAAAGTCACCGGATGCTGAACATTGTCCATCGATTCCTGCTTCGATTCCTCGCGATCCTGCCGCCTCTTACCAAAACTAACTTCCTTAAGCAACTTCTTAAGCTTCGATCTAAAGGATGACGACCCTGGTGCAGGAACCACAGACTGCGTCGCCACTGATCCACCTGCTGAGAGCTGGACGGTACTCTGCTGCTGCATCCCCGCCGGCTGGCTGAAATCTGCCTGCACCTGGCTAGCACTGCCCTACCCTCGAACCTTCTGCAAGTCTCTCTCCAGCGCCGATGCTGCCTTACATGCCGCATCCAAAGTGGTCAAACATGACGCAAGAAGATGATGCCTCAGCTCTAGCCTCAGACCACCCACAAACTGATCGGTCTTCACCTCCTCATCTGCCACAATATGAGGAGCATAACGGCCCAACTCAATAAACCTGGCACAGTACTGCATCACCGTCATGTCACCCTGAGTCAGCTCCATAAACTCACGCAACCTCTGCGACCTGACAAAGGACGGGCAGAAAGCACGCTCGAAAGCCGTGACGAACTCCTGCCACGTAATCTGCCGAAGAGGACGGGACTGGAACACTGAACCCCACTCTGACGTCCACCAAGTATGGGCCGCCCCCTGAAGACGATGAGTAGCCAACGCTACCTGCTCCTCCTCAGGACACTCCATCGCACTGAAAATCCGCCGCACATCATCCAGCCACTCTCTGGCCACCTCAGGATCTGGCTGCCCACTGAAGGAAGGAGGCTGAAACAGCAAGAACTCCTTCAGCACACGACCATGACCACCACGAGCCCGGTCCTCACCAGCATCGCCGCCCTGCTACTGATGATCTCCCTGCTGCTGACCTCCCGGCTGTCGCTGAAGCACATACTCAAACATACCTCGGAAGAAATCGTCCATCCCCGGAGCTCTCGCATCTCCAGCTACACCCTCGGAAACTGAAGCCATGCTCTGTTCCTCCGGACCACCACTAGACTCTCCCTGCTAGGGACGAGCCCTCCTCCGTGGCGCCAGAACACACCTGGCATCAAGAAAACGCCCACAAATCAATAAAACACGCGTGGCCGTAAGCCAGTCGCCGACTGTACAGGACATTCATGGACCTCCTGGACCACCGCAATTCGTTTCAAGTTCTGATATACCTCCACAACCTACGCTCTGATACCAGCTGTGACGACCCCAGGATCCGAGTACCGGGAAGGAACCGGCGCGTCTCGAATCTCGGCCCGCCAACCCACGAGCCCGAAGACTTGGAAAGGTAAAAAGGGGTGGTGTGGGAGTACAAGAGAAGCTGAAACGACCGCAGAGATAGCACAATGCTCTAAAATAAAATGCACAGCATAATATAAATAAAATAAACTGCTACAAGGTCCACAGAGTCTCATGTCCAAATAAAAGTACAGTCAACAGGAAGGAAAGTACAACTACACGGGCATCCCCAGGCGTACAACTACATGGGGCATCCCCCGGCTCTGGCAGACTGGCGGCTAACCCTGGCTAGAAGAACCACGCTGGAACTCGGCCGCACCACTCGAAGACCCCGCCTCACCTGAAAAGCAGGGGTGAGCCTCATTTCATTGGCCCAGTAGGGATCCCGCGAATCCCCACCTCACGCGGAAAACAAGGCAGGAAGCCAGAAAGCAGAAAAGCAACCCTACCTAACAGGAGTACGGTAGAACCAACAAGCTAAAGTAACTAAACGGAAAAACCATCTACTCTAACAGCACGCACCACTAAACATCGTCCAACGAAACCCGAGTCCACACTTGCCAGCGAACAGGAGCACTACCCACTAGAAGAACGACCGGAAGCGTCCCCTGACGTCTTACACCGCGTCACAAGTGTCTAGCTACAACGCCCCGGGCGTGAGACTCAGACACGCAACAAGTACCACAACAAGGACTAGCTGGGGTCACGCTCGTCAGCGCGTGTCCTAAGCCCCCAACTACGTGTGCACACACAGACCATCTGCTCTAGGTCGGGTCCTCTAGCAGATTTTCCCCCCCACCGGACTCTGGTGGCAAAGGCAAGGGGCCCTACGGTGACCAGCCTAAAAATCGCCTCTCACTGGGTCTCGCTCTCCACCACTCCTAGGTGGGTCCGCACCCGCGTGCGCAGGAAGCTACGACTAGTGGACAGGTCACTGACAGTAAGGACTAACTCACGGAAACCACCGCCAAAGAAACGGGACCGCACACACACGGTGCAGCACAGAGCCTGGCGGTCCACCCTTGGGCCGTCACAGGCTGTGACGCACCTACACTGGGGCGTCACAAGGCTCTGATGGTCCACCCCTGGAGCGTCACAAGCCAAAGCGGAAACCGGCCCTGACGCACCCACCTAGGCGCGTCACAGGCTGTGATGCACCTACACTGGGGCGTCACAAGGCCCTGACGGTCCGGCCCTAGAGCGTCATAAGCCAAGGCGAAAACAGGCTCTGACGCACCCACCTAGGGGCGTCACAGCACCTGACGGACTAACCCTGGTGCGTCAGGGGAGGTGGGTTCGCCTGCTCTGACGCACCCACCCAGGGGCGTTACAAGGCTGTGACGCGCCAAGCCAGGTGCGTCACAGGCCTTGACCCCCCAACGGTCAAAAACCAACGGTCGGCAGCCAACGGTCGAACGCAGCCTGACGGTCCAACCTAGGTGCGTCACAGCACTGTGGCGGTCTATCGTGGGACCGTCACTGCCCACAGACCCCACTGGCTGCACACAGGGCTGTAACGCACCCATCCAGGCGCGTTACACTGTGTGACGGTCACTGGAAGGACCGTCACACCCGCCCGAGGGCGAAACGGCGGGAAACGCCCAAAAAATCTAACCACGCCCCCATGCCTCCATAGGAGAGGGGGAAATCAAAGGGGAAGACCCCAGGGGACCCCTGGCATGATTCTAGGCCATCAAAATGCCGATTCGCGGCACAAATCCATAGATCGGGCGAACTCTTCCCAAAACATGATTTTGCCCAAACCCGCTCAATTACACCCCTCTCGGCTCCCATTCGGCCTACAAATCGCGGGGGATGACGGGATGAGCATAGGGATTCGTCCCCCTACCTCAATGGAGCGAATGCTCCGCCGAAGTCAAGGAAGAAGCTTTTAGAATGTCACGCGCCCCGCCTCTCGGCCCAAGAAGGGCACCGCCGGGACCGCCTCGTCGCCGCCGTCACCGCCACGCCGTTGCTGGAGTGGAGGAGGCCGCGTCTCGGTCGCCCGGGGAAGAAGAATGGCACGGTGGGGAGGGCGCTCTCCAACGGTTGGAAGAAGGAGGAAGAAGAAGAAGAAAAAGGTGAAAAAGATAAGAAAAATGTTTGGTATTTATATAAAATCCGTAAAATCGAAAAAATCTTGAAAAATAGAAAAATACACCTCCTCGATCCTCTCGACGCACTGATTGCAACGGTACCACTCGCGGGTAGATGAACGACCAGGTTCACCCGCTACAGAGTTCCATAGGTGTTTCCGAGACACACACGCGGGAATCGAAAAACACGCGGAAAGGCCGCGGAACACGTTCCGAGCCTCCGAACTGACCCGAATCGCACGGATCCCAACACGAAAGATGTCCAGAACATAATTCCGGACACAACGGATCTAAATTCACCGAAAACACAGATCCGGGACCCAAGAAGAAGGATCCGAAAATGGTCCGGGACATCACACAAAAAGTCTTGCTCCATCTTATCTTGCACATGCTCCAGTATGTACTTTGCCATGAATAGCCGCCGAAAATCTTCCCAATAAATACCATGTTCTAATTTGTCCGGTTGATTTCTTAGCACAGACGCCCATCATACGTCCGCTCTCTCCTGTAGCATATACGCCGCCAAACTTGTTTTGTCCTCATCCGCACACCGGATGACCCGAAAAACCTTCTCTATCTCGCGGAGCCAGTTTTCAGCCATGATTGGCTGACTCTCCCCCTTAAAAGAGGGTGGCGCCATCCACCAAAATCTCTCCATCATAGTCACCCCTCCGGAAACCTGCTCCTGGGGTGATGCTGCCTGAGTTTGGAGTTGCGCCTAAAGAGCCGCCTGTGTCTGAGCCTGGGTTTGCATAGCCTGAACCAGGCCTTGCATGAACATCCCATAATCCACCAAAGGTGGTGGGGGTGGAGACGGGAGTCCTCTCGGCTCCTCCTGAACATCGTCATTCTGAACTGCACGACGACCTCCTCCCACCGTGGTCTAACAATACAATTATACGGTGAAGTTTTCATCACAACAACCTACTAGTTCTTATCTTTTAGGAATGTGGATTAAGTTGATGACTATTTATGTAAATTCTCAACCGTGAGCTCTGATACCATTATCTGTGACGTCCCGAATCGTAAACCCGGTCCAGTCGTAAAGACTCACGCCGGATTCTGATTGAAACGTCATAGTGGGACAACCCAAACGATACATTACGGTAGAGAATTCCACATAAACATTGAGATACCATTGCAGCGGAAATAAAATTTCTCAATCAGTCAGCTTACAGTCAAAAGACTTCATCCACATAGGTCGAAATAAATGTTAACAATTTAACAAGTCATTTATTACATATCCAAATTTCACACATATTTTTTTTCTAAGACATAACTACCTAAGATAAAGACTCGTAGCAAAACCAACCGCGGTCAAAACTCCTGCGAGATCACGCCTCGCTATCTTCTACCGCTTCTCCTGAAAATATTCAACGGGGTGAGTCTACGAATAGACCCAGTAAGAGACTAAGCATAGTCCCCTGTCATAACATGTAAAAACATATCCAAAGTGATTTACAGTATTTTATTTTATAAATTATTCTTAGGCATAATTTCAAATAGATAACATGAGATTAACACATTATTACCAAATTTCAAATTTACGATCATAAGTCATGCTATGAACATTTTACAAGTAAAACATGTACATTAAAACTTTATTCTATCAATGAAAATTTAACATTTACAAATATTAACATACAATATAATTCGATTCATTTATCAATAGAATGATTCGAGTACAAGGTGGAGTAAAGTCTCACGCATAGTGAAAGGATACAAACATAATTAATCTGCCCTTTTTCAAATCACTATTTGATATACTGGAGATTCATTAGCAATAAACATTTATAGTGTAAGAACAATGAAATGCAATAACAGTTCAGTGGACAATAGCACTAGTTTCAATATCAGTTCAATGAGCAGTACCAGTAATTTCAATATCAATTCAGTGAACTGTAACAGTCGTTTCAATATCAATTCAGTGCAGTAACAGTCGTTTCAATATCGATTCAGTAAACAGTAATAGCAGTTCCGATTTCAATTCAATGAGCAGTAATAGTCATTTCAATAATGACTCGGTGAACAGTAGCAGTTCAATATCAATTCAGTGAGCAGGTAATAGTCATTTCAATAATGACTCAGTGAACAGTAGCAGTACTTTCAATATCAATTCAGAAAGTATTAACAGTCGTTTCAATTTCAATTCAGTGAGAAGTAATAGTGGTAAATAGCCAAGACACAGTGCCCAAATCACCACTAGAAGGACGCTCAGTCGGTACTCGATCACCTAGGTAAAAATAGTGACGAGTCTTGGTTACTGCGCAGAACCGGGAGAAGTCCTCTCCACCTTAACCAGTGATACTTGTCCACCTCCAGGATTTCAATCCCCGTCACCCTTGGGGCCAGTACAGTGTGAACCTCCCCATAGGGTTATTTCTATGGCTTGGTTCCAGTCTCCTCCTATGGTGACAGTGTCCATTTGGTAGTAATAATAGTACGACAATTATATATATATCTATAACTCGTATCCAATGGACACATGCCACTCAAAAATCATGCTGTGAACATTAAGTATGAAATATGTCATTTCTGAAAATCCTTTTTTTTATTTTTGAAATTCTCAACATATTCAAATATAATGACGTATATATATATATATATATATATATATATATATATATATATATATATATATATATCAAAAATTACTAATTCTATTTGCAGAGGTTAGAATGCAGTGAAATTTCAGGAAATCAATACATTTACAGGAAGGATCAAAACAGAAAATTATCATCAATTTTTCAGACAGTATTTATATTTTTCCTTGAATTAGTTATACTCCATTTATACATCAAAAATTTCTAATTATGTTCTCAAAGTTCAGATTACATTGAAATTATAGGGAACCAATACATTTACAGGAAGAATCAGGACAGAAAATTACCATCAATTTTCAGATAGTAATTATATTTTTTCAGAATTATTTGTATTTTAACATGTATCATAAATTGACTAAATTTAACTACTATATTCTGAAAATCGTTTAACTTTTTCTACATATCACATTTATGTGTAAAAGTACACAGAAACGTTTTCATAATTTTTCATATATGAATTTACATTTTTTCAGAATTACTTGTATTTCAACATGTATCATAAATTGACTAAATTTATCTACCATATTCTGAAGATCATTAAAATTTTACTGCATATCACATTTACATGTAACACTACACAGTAAATTTTTCACAATTTTTCATGCATGAATTCAAATATTTACAGAATTATTTAAATTCTCCTATACATGGAAAGTTAACTAAATATATCCACAATAATCAGAAAATCACATAAAATTTTTAGAATGTTGTTCCAGACAGAAGTAGCACACAGGAAAATATTCATTATTTTTCATTCAGTATTTCGAATTTCTAAAATTTTATATCAGTTTCTAATATTTACAATAATAATTTCTAAATAGAGAAAATTATTTAGAATGCTTGAAAATAACATATATTAACAATTAACTTATAAACATCAAATATCAGTTCTGAAATTTTCTTAGAATTTTTTACAGAATATTAACATTTATTCAATTTTTAAATTATTTGTTCAAACCTTGAAAATTATATAAGTCAAGACTCAGTAATCAAAATAAGATGTAAAATTAACCAATAAGTTATAACACACATGTAAGTATTCTGATGAAATTTCACAATTTTCTATGTAGTATGTCTATTTATCCCATAATTTTATTCTTCAAATAAAATATTAAAAATTCTGTAATTCCATTCACAGACATCTAAAATTACTGATATTTATAGAACATAGTACAATCAATGGAATAACCATACTGTAAAATTGTAAGATTTTTAGGAACGTGATATCTAATTTCTATACAATTATCTATTTTTCTCTTATGCATTGAAAATTCATTAACAAAAATATTGTGATCCAAAAGTGATGAAAATTTTCCTATACATGGATCTTACAGTAACATGTATTTCTAAAGTTTGTGGTGATTTTATATCACCCCATTAACCCTGTTGTATAATTAAACTCCTTTAAAATAGTATTAAAATATTCATAAATGTGAAGATAATTTGAATCAGACACGAAAATTTTTACATAGTTATTAGAACATCAGATCCTATGATTCTGGAAGGTTTCTAAATTTACCATGCACCGATGCTAATTATAGTGTATTAAACACTTGATTTACCATTAATCACATGCCTTAATATTAATGATTTAATACTAATCCGACTAAGATATAATCACACATAATGAAACAACAATATCTGGACTTAACTATCTATAGAGATGCTAATTACACACCTTAAACCATTTTAAATATGTTAATTCATGCTAATCTATATGATTAAATACTAAATCCCTTATCTTAAATAAGCTTAAACACCTCCTTAATAATCATTATATCCTCTCCTTCTTCTCTTCACGTAGCCAGCCCCAAAGTAAGCCCAATGAGACCCCCTACCCAATTATTTATAGGGATTATGTCTTAATCAATCTTAACCATTGATTTAAATCAATGGTGGAGATTAAATAATTATTTTAATATTATTTAATTAAAATTTGACATTCAAACTTCACCAACTCACTCACCTACCTTCTTTGGACTAACTCACATTTTTCTTTTTTTAAGTATAAAGCACACGAGATTTGACTAATAGAAGAAAAAGAGTTTAAACTAATGTTAAAAGTTAAAAAAATAAAAAAAGAATTTTTTTTAATAATGCCGCAAGGGGCCAAAGGAGGGGGCGCCCCCCCCGCGACCTTTTTTTAATTTTTTTATTATTTTTTTAGTTTAACCCTTGCTTATTATTTTTTCATTTTGAACCTTCTTCTTTTTTTAACTATTAGCCTTAGCCCACTTCTTTATTTTTTTAACCTTTGATTTTCTTTCTTTCTTCACATTCCTTTAACTTTTAAACCTTATTTTTCTTTCTCCATTAACTTTTAAATATCCTTCTTTCCCTTATAATTAATTTCTTTACCATGACTTAAATTTATATAATAAGACTAATCATTTATATATTTAGACATAATTAATTTTTTTAAACAAATAAAATACTACAAATTTGTAGGGCATCACACGGAAGAGACACTTGTGTCTCTTTCTAGTCTGCCTCTTAACTTTTGTTTCGGATGTTTTGACTTTTTTCTTATGTGTCCTTTGGCCCCCACAAAGAAAAGGAAGCCATCATCCATTTTTTTTAAAAAGCCAACCCTATATGTGAATATAAGAGGATCTTTTTTGTATCCGGCTGACAAGTTTTTTGAAGACGTGTGTGTTGTTGTCGTGTTTTTCTTTACAAGGGAAAAAGGGAGGCACTCTGTATTTTTTATTTTTTAACTTTACACCTCCCTCCACCTAATGAGTAATTGAGACAACAGTAAATGACGTGAGTCTCCGATATGTAATGAAAATATTACGTTGTCATTGATCATGGAAGATCATCACCCGAGTCTTAAAATTTGGAGCGTGATAAAAAAAGATGACTCTAATAGTTGTCTTATTATCTCTACAATTAAAATTTATTTTTGATTTCGTTGAAAGCTATGTTCTCATATTTGAAACTCTATTATTTTATAATTATTTTCTTTCAAAATCTCCCAACAGAGTGGACACGTTAACATAGTATGAGATGCACTTGCATGTCCTAATGTTTTAAAATTTTTACTCATCATGAACTGACCCAATTTAACTGAAAACCCGACTCGTCCCAAGCATATAGTTTAGTTGACACCAAGTTCTATTTAAGTGGGAACGACCCTCCGTCATCCCCCACCCGTATGATCCCTAACATGCCCATCTACCGGGCCGGAAAAAAAAAACCACTCACACCAACCCGCCCAACAAATCTGTGAGAAGGTGAACCGCCCGGTTCAACCCTTGCCTTCTTGTTCCCCAAGGAGCTGCTCCTGCAGAAATCTCGAACATTTGGCCTCTGGGATCGATCACTGCTTCCCCCAACTCACCGGGGAAGAAGAGAAGAGGGGGAGAGATCGGAGCAGAGGCAGAGGGGCCTGAGAGGGAGAGAAAGAGGAGAAGCGTTCGTCATGGAGAGTGTCTTCGGCCTGGTGGGCGACGGCTTCGCGGTGGTGGCGGCGGACACCTCGGCCACCAGCAGCATCCTCGTCCACAAAACCAACGAGGACAAGGTCATGGCCCTCGACTCCCACAAGCTCCTTGGCGCCTCTGGCGAGCCCGGAGACAGGTCCTTGCCGCCGATCCCTTCTCACCCATCTTGCCCGAATCGCCTGCTTTCTTCTTTTTGTGCGTGGGGGCAGCATTGACCTCGGGTTCTGCTTTGGCAGGGTCCAGTTCACCGAGTACATACAGAAGAACGTGCACCTTTACCAGTTCCGCAACGGCATCCCCCTCACCACGGCCGCCGCTGCCAACTTCACCCGCGGCGAGCTCGCCTACGCCCTGCGCAAGGTTCTTTCTTTCTCCGTTTTTAGAAGACTAGAACTTTTTAGCAGATGACAGAAATTTGTTCAAGATCTATGGTGTTACGTTGAACTGTGGCCTGGGGTTGATTGTGTGCTTCTGAACCATCTATGGTTCATCTACTTTTCCTTTGCAGTGGGCTAGTGGTTTAGTTAACGGAATGGATCTTCCTCTATGTTTGTTTAGTTTAGTGGTGTGTGAATGTGATATTTTGCTGGTTTATAAGGGCAGTTACCACGCATAAGGGGATATTAGAGTTTTTCATTCTCCAGTTTGATCTCTATGGATTATTATGACAAACCACAAGATCATGAGATACAGATTATTCCCTTGGGTTTATCTCGGCAGATTATTTATGTCAGCACTCTTGGATAGGCTCTAAATTATCTTCATGGTCTTAGCATGTCAGTTTGTCATCACAACTTGAACTGGGGGGTGTGAGATGTGCCTTTCTAGCATGCCTTAGGGCAAGATGGATACCTTTTATTTTATACTGTAATCAAGTCTTTTCGGAAGGAAGGAAATATGGATATTTCAATTCTTTTGAGATATATTCTTCACCTTGGATCATGAACCTAAACATTTATCCTTTAGTTAATAAAGTTAGACCTATGATAACAGAATAAGGTTCTGGTCTAAGAAGGTCTTTATTCAACCATTTTATGCATCAGCAGAGGGTGAGAGAAAAAGCTCCAGGTTTAACCTGTCCTGCATCAGTATATATCTGAAGTTTTATAACTTTGCATAGATGAGCCCATTACTATACCTCATTCAGGCAGCCCACCTCAGGTCTTGACGGCCAATGATGAGGTTCTCCTTGCAAAATAGTAGCATTGGTAACAATAATAATAACAATTAGACTATTAGAGTAAACTTTTGTGGGAGGATCAATGTTGCAGGTTTGATTCTGTGGGAGGCATAGCATGTTGACATGCTTGCACATCAACAGATGTAAATGCTGGGGGAGGGGTGTGTTTGGGGATTGGTGCTTTGTGTACCTTTTTGTTTCTACCGGCTTGGCAGAGACATGTTTTTTGTTCTATGTAGCTTTCATGAATGAATGAATTGGGCCTTTTGGCTACCTTCCAAGAAACAGAGATCAGTGCATAATCTCCCTGCTTTGCCTTTTCCCAAGTCAGCATTGAGCCAGGGTTTCATTAAGTTTCCTATCCTATCAATTAGTCCATTAGCATTACTGCCGAAAATTTGGTTGCTTGGATTTTTCTTGAAAGGCATGAGGGGAGTTCTTCCATTCTCCTCAAAAGAAATAATAAGATTGGTCTGTATACCTCTTTATAAGGTTATAGAGTACAAAGAAAACCCTTCTTCTTTTATTTTTCGTCTTGGGTGCATTTGAAAATTAAAATATTAAGTTCATCCATATGCTAACTGGTGTTTGAGGATCATGAATGCTAGTGGACCATTGCATATAGAAGTAGTGGCTTACTTCCTTTGAGGGTTCAAGTCATTTTCATAGCTGATTATAAGACTGATAACATGCTTGAATCCGAAGTTGTATCCTTGATGAGTATGCCAAGCTGATGGTCATACTTTGTGATCATGGCATTGGGGATATGAGTTCGGCATTCAAGGCTTGTCGTTTATCAGTCCTTTGAAGATGTCCAACCATTCCACTTGTGCTGTGTGGGTGGGGAGTGTGCATAACAAAGTTGCAGGAAGGGGCAATGGCGAATTAGGGTTTCTTCTGCTGACACACTGAACTGCGGAGAGGTTGAAACTGTTTTCTGTGTTTTTCTGAAATGTCCTCTTAAGGTGTTATTAGCTGGCAGCTTATCAGATCCATAATTGGGGCCCCTTGTGGTTGGATTAGTTACGATGGCCAGGCATTATCATCTTTCTCTATGGGAGAATTTTGCATTCTGAGTCATTTGTCTTCTGTGTTGTGGTCCTTGTTTATATCTGCAGATAGTAGCTTCAAGTTTCAGCATGTTTCTTGATGATCCCATTGGAGCTTGATGTTTTTATTCCTAAAAAAAAAACTGCCAGTGATGGACAGAAACCTTCAATCATGTATAGGAGCAGGGTCTACTCTAGGTACAAGGACTTTTCTTTCTAGTTCCTTAGAAAGCCTTCCAGTTGAAGAGTTTATGG
This sequence comes from Amorphophallus konjac, assembly GCA_022559845.1. NCBI lineage: Eukaryota > Viridiplantae > Streptophyta > Magnoliopsida > Alismatales > Araceae > Amorphophallus > Amorphophallus konjac. The sequence continues at coordinate 460,883,398 of CM040122.1, read as the reverse complement.
AAATTTACAGTATCCTTGGTTCAAATTGAGGATAACATTGGATAATCTAGAAGGGTTTGGAATTATATGAAAATTGACCATTTTTGCTGATTGCTCACCATCAGATAAGTTGCTTGAACATGTAAAGGAAAAAATTAAGAGGTATGGAACTAAAAGTTTTCTCTACAGCAAGCCTATTGCTTACCAAATAAGCAGGGAGTCGCAATGAGTTCACTAAATCATAGGCTTCATTTACCATCTTATCTTCGAAGAACCGGAAAACTTAACAAGCGAACCACAAAAGAAGAGGAAAACAACTATCATAAGAGTGATGTAAAGTTAGAGATAAGACAATAAACCAAAGGCCCACAAAGTAATAGCCATAGGAAAATAAAGGTAAAGGCTTGTAGCAGATGCAAAGCTAATTAGGTAGGAAACAGAACTACCGTAGAAGTAAAACCTGAGGGGTAAAGCGACAGGAACAATTGAACAGAATCACCCTAACTAGCGGCCTAAACCTACAACACACAAGCTTAACCCTACCAGGCTAAACCTACAACATACTCAATTTACATGTCTTACATGCACCAGCATATCCATCTTTCTAACTAGTTGTTCCTGCAGCTTTTTGTATTAGTCAATCATTCTTGTCCTGGCCTATCTAACTCACAATGATAGGTTATTCACCTCTTTGACCTAAAGTAGTTTAGTTGGAAGCCTCGGAAGCATCGAGGCCACTGATTACACTAGTCACAATTAAAAGAGCAAGATAGAAAGTCCAAATAGGAATGTTAAATTGAAAGCTAACTCAGACTTTGCCACACTATCATAGGAGTACCGGTATCTTCATAGGGAGGTCAGAATGAGTAGTTGAGCCACACGATCTATCTTCATCATGCTGTCTTAGGACTCGATCCTGTGTACACATAAGGGAAAGACCACTCACTATCCTGTGATTGGTAAATGCTCAAGAATCAAACTTGAATCCCTACATAACAAAGGGTCACTAGTATGTGGCATTATTCTGCCAAGGATTAATAATATACTTACACTCACATACAAAACGGGATGCATAACCTATGCATTTTTTTACCACAAAATGGGATTTTATCACTTTTGACCTTTATTTGTAGTGCATAAGCCTTAAGTCACAACTAAGGGTTAAGCATTGTATTTAAGGATACCCTTAGTTTAAGAGTTAAATATGTTTCTTTTTCTCGCTGTTTCCTCTTTTTTTCTGATTTCTTCCTCTCTCTCCACATCTCGCTTCTCCTTCCCTCCTTTTCTCTTTCTGTCCCTCATTTTTTTCGCACTCCCTCCCATTCTTTCACCCTCCTGCTGAAGTCAGCTAGGAATGGGGGAAGGAGTCAGCGTCTCTCTTTTGTAGAGGGCGAGAACTGCCTCTTCCTATTGGGCCTTATTGCCCCCCCACTAAGAACCCAATAGGGCTTGCCAATTGGGCCCGTCTGCGGACAAATTCATCTGGGCCTAATAACAGTCTGTTTGGGTTAATTTTAAGGCCCAGAAACAATTTAAAATCTTCTCAAAAAAATCACACAGAAGTGACCTATTTTTTAGCCCTTAACTCTACAAAATTTGGTCTGGTGGGACTGTGTGTGTAGAAGTAAAGGGGAGGCAGGAGTGGGGTTGGTTCCTTTAGACACTATTGATAGGGCCCTTTTATCTAAATTGCTCTGAAAGTGGAAAAGCAGGATCAATATTTGTGGATCAGAATTATTAGACAAAGTCTTCTATCCAGGTACATTCTAGATTTAGATTGGAAACCCTTCTAATCTTCTGTCTCCAATATGGACGCACATCAGGAGTAGCACTGATTTTGCAGATGCTATACAAATATTCAGGTTGGCAGTGGTTATTTAGTGCTTTTCTGGGAAGATGCTTGGATGGACCAGAGTCCTTTCAGGGAGAGGTTTCCTAACCTGTCTGCGATATCCTGTTCTAGTCATCAGAAGATCAGCATTTTGTGGAAGCAATCAGGTAGCGAAGCCTACTGGGACATCACATTCTATAGAAATTTTCATGGGAATGAGACGGGAGATTTTATGGAATTATGTTCTATACTAAATAAAATTACCATCAAGCTAGATATGAACGGCAGAAGGAAGTGGGTATGGGAGGTACATTTTTTTTTAATCCATCTCCAGCGAGAGGGAAGACTATGTTCCGCCGGGTTCGCGTCCGGAGGGGGCGCTCGTCGTGAGGGGGGTCGGGTCGCCGGCAATCCTCCTACCTGCTTCAACTGTGGCCGTCGTGGCCACATTAAGTGATTCTGCCTTCAGTAGGGATCGTGGTTCGTAGGGTCCTTTGGCGGCCAGGGGGGACCGTTCTTATTTGGATGCTCTCAGGGCCTGTCCACCGGTGTTGGGGTGGGCTAGTAGGAGGTGGTGTGATGCTATTGAGCTCTCGGTGGAGGTGTTGCGGGGCAAACGGGAGTGGCTGCAGAGGTGTCTTTGTGTTTCCATGCTCAAAGGGCAGGTGGTGGCAGAGGAGGTCCGGAGGCGGATGGGAGGTCCGGAGGGCCACATCCTCCACTTTTCTGGTGGTGGGGGAGGAAGAGGACGTCGTCGACAGGATGGTGGTTGTGGGATGTCTCGGTAAAGTCCTCGTCCGGCCTTATGGTGGACGGAGGCCAGAGGGACTTTCCCAAACCTGCCGGTGAGAAGGTGCCGGGTCGTCTTTGAGGGGGTCCCCTTCACCTCTACGATGACGGCGGAGTGGCCTTTTTGGCGAGAGGGTTCGGCCAGTGGAGGCTGGCATCTTGGGCTTCTCACCCATGAGCTCTCGTACATCGTTGGTGGCCGTGCTTCAGGTGACGAGTCCCTCTGACATCCCGACGGTTATCTCGGTGGTCATCAGTGGTGTCCCAGTTGTTATCAGGGTCTGGCTGTTGGAGGAAGAGGTGGCGGCACCGGCGACGCAGGTAGGGCAGCAGGTCAACCGTCGCGAGGAAGACGACGTACGGCCCGGGCGATTTTTGGTAGTCGATTCAAATTCGAATTGGCCGCCCTGTGGCACTCAACCGGGCTTGGACTGTCTTGGTCTGGGATCTAAGGTGTTGGCTGGCTCGAGTTTGGGTGTTGTTGAACCCTGAAAAGTTCCTGAATAATTTCTGATAAAATTATAAAGTATTTCAGAAGTTAAGAATATTTTCAAAAGAGTGGTACAAAGCCATGTGCATCCGCTCCATAAGTTATTGAAAGTCCGGGGTTCGTAAAGTCTTTTTTAGACGAGGGCCGGGTATACAGCACAAGTCCCGCAAGTTTCCGACACAAACCCCACGAGAAGTCGAGCCATTGGCTCTATTCATGACGAGTGGGTATTTTAATCAAACACTTCACGGGCGTCAGGAAAATACATGCCCGTGGATTCAAATTCATATAAAAATGAATATTCTAGGGACCCATTGGGTTTCCCATAAAGTTTGAACAAGTCCTAGTCAACTTGAAGTAAATCCGACAGCAAATTGACGTCAGGAGAATTCTCAACAAGACAAAGTGAACCTCCACGTAGCTCTGGCTGCAAACAAAGTCCACAAGAAGACAAAAAGAAGTCAGCCTCGGTCCCTTTTATAGGGATTAAACAAAGAGAAAGGGGGCGGGAATCTCTCTCCCTCTCTTCTCTCTCACTGCACACCTGGGGAGGCCCCCCGGGCCACCTGCCACCGGGGGAGACCCCCCGGGTCTTGCGCAGCCGGGGGATGGCCCCCGGCCACCTCCACCATCGGGGGGAGCCCCCCCCGGCTCCCTGCGTGACCGGGGGAGACCCCCCGCCCGCCGACGCCACCGGGGGAGGCCCCCCCGGCCCTGTCAGTACCGGGGGGAACCTCTCCCCGCCTCCGCTGCCACGGGGGGAGCCCCCCGGGCCTCCGCGCCACCGGGGGGACCTCCCCCACCCTGCCGCGCCAACGGGGGAGCCCCCCCGGTTCGCCTGCGACTGGGGGAGACTCCCCCACCCGCCGTTCGCCACCGGGGGAGGCCCCCCGGGCCTCCTGCGCACCGGGGGGGTCCTCCCCCCCGCCATTCGCCACCTGGGGAGGCCCCCCGGGCCTCTTGCGCACCGGGGGGGGGGGGGTCCCCCGCCTCCGTCCGCACCGGGGGAGGTCCCCCGGTCGGTTGCCGCACCGGGGGAGCCCCGCGCCTGCCGTCGCCACCGGGGGAGGCCCCCCGACCCTCTGCTGCCACCGGTTGAGGCCCCCGGCCTGCTGCGCCACCGGGGGGACCCCCCCCCACCGGGGGAGGGCCCCCCGGCCTTCTCTGCACCGGGGGAGAACCCCCCGGCCTCTGCCGCGACCGAGGGAGGCTCCCCGGTCTCCTCCCGCCTGCTGCGCCACCGAGGGAGGCCCCCGGGTCTCTCGTCCGCCTGCTGAGCTTCCAAGGGAGGGGATCCGGCTTCCCTGCTCCTGCTATACCACCGGGGGAGGAAGAAGAGAAGAAGAAAAGGCGGGGGAAGAGGAAAGGGCACGGGAGTTACCTCTCCAAACCACCGGGGGAGCTCCTCCAAGCTCTTTTCCCCTCCTATAAAAACCCAAGACCTCTCCAAGGGAAGGGGAGAACTTTTTTGATGAGAGAGGAAAGCTTTTTTTGACGAGAGAGGAGGCCTTGCTGCTCTTTGTTGCTACTCCCTGCTCAAGGAAGACTTGGAGAGAGGAAGAAGAACAGAGAAGGTGAAAGAAAGGGGCGCCCTTCTCCTTATAGAAGAACTTTTTGAAAGTATTGTAAACAAACCCCCATGAGAGGGTCATATATGTAAAGCATAAATCATCCCCCATGAGGGGAGATTATGTTGATCCAAATAAAGGATACTTGGGTCAAAAATTTTATGAAATCATGAAGATCATGAAATTCTGGAATTATAAATTGCAGAAATATCCTTATTTTCTGGAAATTATATAAATATCGTCCGTTGTTTGAAAAATTGCAAAAATAGTATCAATGGTGCAGAAAATTCTATAGATATCATCGATGGTGTATGAAAATGACATAAGTACCCCTGGGGGCAGAAAATTACAAATATACCCCCGGTGGGCAGAAATTGTAAATATACCCCCGGTGGACAGAAAATTATAAATATACCCCCGATGGACAGAAAATTATAAATATAACCCCGAAAAGGGGAAAATTGCAAACAAACCTCCGAAAGAAAGAAAATTATAAATGCAAGATTGCAAATACATCAAAGGGTTGCGAATGCCACCCGTGTATAAATCACGACGACTCCTCTGGGGCAAACCCAGGATATTAGAGCCGGCATTATAGTCAACAATTCTTGGCAGCTAATCAAAGGTGTTCGGACTTGTACCGATATAAATTAACACCGACTCCGGTCGGTGGGGAAAGGTCTCGTACACGAACCTTAAATCGTCTGATAATTCCTAAAAACGCGGAATCCATAAAACATGCCAAAAAAATTCAAACAACGCCATGCGCTTGTTCGGCCTATGTTTCTTTTCCGCGTGTAAACAGACTGGCACGTCCGGTGGGACTTTTCCTGCCTTTCATCTTTTTGTCAAAGATTGTTACACTTAATAAAGGCCCTGATCGCCCTTCTCTGCCCCCTTTCAGGAAAGAGCCAGGAGAGGACTTCAGCATCAAGCGTGCATTCTCTTCTTCCGTGAACAAAATGGCGGCCGTGACATATGGACCTCTTGCCGTCGCCAACCACGCCCGGTACGACTACCTGGTGACCCCAATCGTATTTGGGGACTTTTCAGCTGTTGTGGGGTCCCCCTTTTTTCTAGGGGTGGTCCCCGCTCCCCAACAAGTTTCTGCGGCGCCAGTTATCCCCGCGGGCACTGGGGGCAACCAGTCCTGCTCCCTGCCGGGCCGAGTTTTCTCGGTTCATGCCATCTCTTCCTACGTTGTCCCCGCGAAATGGGGGCAACGAAAGAGTCGTCAAAGCCGCATGCCTTCGGCGAAACTCTCCAGGTCTGGCAAGACCGTCTTGGTCGGGAGCATCCGCGTCTGACTAGACGGTGCCCGGCCAAGCCTACCTCGGGACAACCACGTTCCGACTATATCAACTTCCAACCGCTTTGACGTCCTTCGTCGAGTACAGGAGGACAAGCTGGACTTCAAAAAGAAGTCCAAATCTAAGCTTGGCAGCAGCAAAGTTCAACAACGCTCCCCAGAAGATGAAGAAGATTTGGGTCACCAATCCGGAGGCCCACCAAATCAAACGAGCCAGGGCTAGTGAGCCCGACCATGCTCGAATCCTCCACTAAAAACCGGGTCAAGCTACCCAGCATGTTGACACCTCACCCCTCCAAGGGAAGAAGAGAAAGGGGGTCTACCGAAAATCTGACCGCGCTCCCCGAAGCTCGGAGCCCTGTCAACCCGAGAGGGCCATTCATGGTCAAACACCACCTAATCGGGTTTCGGTCTTCAACAGACTGGCGAAAGCTCCGTCAACACGGTCGTCAGTCTTTGACAGATTGGGGGCATTCTCCCGCACGGGGCTGCAGCCCCCGAAGAAACGGAGAACGGTTCTCCTTTCAGACACTAGAGATAGCATGAAGGTGTATACTTGCTATACCTCCGGCAGAGAAGCGACGGATCCCGCCGACAATCCCGCCAATGTAAATGAACCTCCCCGGTCAAATGACCCGAACCTGGCTGCCCACGCGGTATACCGTAATACTAGGACTGCCGCGAGGAGGAACCTCCAAGCCCAATATAGTGGCCATCCAGGGACCTCTAGCCAGGGACAGCACCAGGAGCAGAATCCTGACCAGCCCCAAAATCAGGAGGTCAACTTCGTCCAAGAAGAAAATGACCCCGACGAGGTCAGGAGCGCCCATGGAGAAGCGGGAGCCCAACCCCACGGTGGTTCTGCCAACCCAGTTTTTGAGCCACCTACAGGGGCGGCATTTCAAGTTATGTCCGACGATGCTAAGTTCGAGACTATGCAGCGTTGGCATATAGAAATGACCAATCTCATGCTGGAAATGAGACGCCAGATGAATTTAACTGCCCCAAGGCCAATAACACCAACTCATGATCAAGGCCTTCGGCGAGAGCAGTCGGGTAATCCCGTTATTGTCGAGCGACAAGTGGGAGTCCCCTACCAGGCAGCTGTTGAAGCAGGCGCTGAACTGTCGCGAGCTACGCCCAATGCTCAGTCTTCTCGGGCCCCACCAGTGGAGGACGTCATTGCCCAACGACGACTTATAGAGAAAATTGTTGAAGATAAGTTCGCCCAGCGTGGCGAGGGTGTAGCCACTGTTGATTTATACAGTGTGCCGTATCCTCTACACCACCAATTTAAGAAGTTACCGTCGGACTGCCCGAAGGCACCTAAATTCCAAAAGTTCAACGGGCTAGGATCTCCCCATGAACATTTAGCCTACTATATAACGGCCATGGGTGAGTTGGCACTTGAGGAGTCTTCTCTCCTCCGCTACTTTGCGACCTCTCTTACGGGCGGTGCCTTCCAATGGTATTCAAGGCTGAAGCCCAATTCTGTCACTGACTGAGCCGATCTTCAAAAGAAGTTTATCGATCGCTTACAGGCAGCCGAAAGAAAGGTCTCTCTTGCAGAATTATGTTCACTTAAGCAAAAGAGGGGCGAAGCTGCACTTGACTTTATCAAGCGCTGGAGGGACTTCAGCATGAGATGCGATAACCCTCCTTCTCAAGAGGACGCAATAACCATATGCCGAAGGGGCTTGTCAGCAGAAGTCAACGAGAAGCTCTTGGGCGCAAATATCAAGGGCTTCGACCAGTTAAATTTGGCCGTCGCAGAAATAGAAATGTTCTTCGCAGAGAACCCAACATTCACACCTTCCAAAGGGAAACCTTCCAAGGAGCGGGGTGCTGTAGGGAAGGAGACTAAAGAGGCAAATGCCGTTGATTTCTCTCCCACCAATGGGTCAGATGAAGTTGCGACCACAAAAGAGTCTGGCAAGAAGCCCGAAGGGAAAGCGTCCGCAAGGTTGTCGGAGCGTATGAAGACTCTCTATTCCTTCAAAAAGGAGCATACCTAGAGGCTCTTTAACCTTTGCCTCAAGAATAAGCTCATATTCCTTCCAGAGCCAAAGAAGCCGGAGGATGCCAACAAAATTGACCATCCCAATTATTGCGTATATCATCGCATATTGGGTCATACCATTGAAAATTGTTACGTCTTTAAAGACGAGGCAGAGAAGATGATCCAAAGCCAACTCATTACAATGAAGAATGGTTTGGTGGATCCTCCCGAACCCCATCCATGGGATCGGCCGACACATTCGGCCAACGTAATTAACCATTCAAATGATAGGACCTTCAGGGCCACAACATTCATTTTCCCTGACCCAGAAGCATTGGAGGCCGGTCCCAGCCAAGCAAGACCCACGTTGTGGTATCCAGGTTGGAGGCCGTCCCATCAATGTTCCTTTCCCAAGGAGAACACTAGCGAGATATTTGATCGCCTACTTGAAGACGGGCGAGTCTTGGTGTACGACCCGTCGCCAGGTTACACCGAGGTCGAAAAAAGGCATCCCCGATATTGCAAGTACCATCCTACAATATCTCACCCCACTGGGGAGTGTAAAGAGGTACAGGACCTCATCGAAGTTCTCGTCCAAAGGGGTGAGATTGATATCCATGGGGAAAGCATGGCGCTAAAACGTCTGCGGGAAGCTGTTGAGCAGACCTTAAGCCAACCTTCTCATATAGAGAGCCCGCCTCAATCTCCTACCCGAGAAAAATCGAATTTGTCTGTAAATGTAATTCACAAAATCTCGGGAAAGAGCCAGATGAGGTCGGTGATAAATGGGTTTCAACCACTCCTCTCTGCTGGGTCTCAGGAAGCATCACAGAGGGGTATACCCCTTCTTATGTCTGAATGTTTCACCATCCAGAAGGCAGTCAGGAAGATCAAAAGGGAAGTCCGTCGCCTACGGCGCAACCAACATGATTTACTCCGGCTTATGGAGCGAATTGAAGATCGGCTGTCGGCGCAGGCTCCGGCCCCCGTACCACGGCCTTCTGTCCCAGTCTCTACCCGTAACTCAGAAAACACGGTAGAGCTCCGAAGGTTGCCAAGAACTGGAGGATGGTTGTCCGATGATGCAACGGATTCCTCCGTCAATCGGGCTCCTCGGAGGCTATACTCTTTCCCTCGGCATAAAACACTGGAGATATTCCATATGTGTCGTAGGGAAGGGCTGATACGGCTCCCCGCATCTGGCGGTGACCCTGGCACTCCCGTGGTATATCGGCACCACTATTGCCTTTACCATCGCGCTGTGGGTCACGTCATTTATGACTGCTCTGTCTTCGAAGACATCGCAGAGGACCTCATTTCCTGCCAGATGATAAATATAGACAATCCTCCTCAAAGAGCCGTAAGACCTTTTCAACAAGGCCCGTCGGTTTTCTCAGTTAATGTCATACATGCATCAACTTCCCGCACCCCAACTGGAGCCAAGAAGCAGGAGGCCGGCCCCAGCTCAAGTCAAGCCGCCCAAGGAAATCTCGAGTGGCGCCCGTGGCAGGACCTAGAATCCTTGCCCTTCCCAAAGAAAGAAACTCAAAAACTACACGAGATCCTCTTTGGGGGAAAAGAAATATTGGTGCGCGACCCATCACAAGGTCACTCCAAAAATCTTCGAAGTCAACATTAGGGTTCATCTGCCTCAGTCCCCAATGTCAAGGAGCAGGCATTCCCAGAAACAACCCGGGAACCTCCTCAATCACAAAAGGCAGCCTTCACACAAAAGAGAAAGTCTCGGCAAGAACAACTCGAGACAAGCGTCAAGCAGATTCTGGCAAGGAAACGTCTAGATGAAAATTTTGAGGTGGCTACACAATCAAGTCAAGAAGGTCAGACCCCTTTAGCGGGCCCCAAAGTGCCTGGCAAGCAAGGCCCGAATAGTGATCCCCAGCAAAGAAGTCACAAGGCTCCAAGCAAAAAGGGGAAAGCCAAGTCAGAATCCCTTATGAAGAGGTCTGAAATAAAGCAAGAGTCATCACCTGAAAAGTCTTCCATGGCAGTGTTACCTCAAAGCTCTGGCCTTTATATGGCCGAATTTCAAGAACTCCCACCTGAAATAGTCAATCAGGCAATTAATGCTATGTTTTTGGAGACTCAAGAGGAGGATGGCTGGACCAGTGTAACCTCAAAGAAGCATAATCGTCCTGCACCGGTGAGGAGAAAGGACGGATTCCATAGCTCCAAAGCTGGGGGCATTCCCCGACCATCTGCAAAAATGGACATCCCCTCTCCCACTGAAATAGCACGAGCAAAGAAGCGAGAGAAGAACAGAAGAAAGAGTTTGAAGAGAAAGCTAAAGCGACAGGCCGAGCAGGCCGCCGCTATGGAAAACTCCGACGAATTAACTCCCCTACAAAAGCTACAGAAATTAATTGATGAGCTCGAGGAGTACGTCCCTTCCACGCCTACCAAGGCTGTCCCTCTTGATAAATACATTCCATGGGAAGAAATTGAGCGAAAAACTCGGATAAAGAGTTGGCTCCAACAAATGTACAAACGAGCACAAGAGGGAGAGAAGCTTCCTATCCCGGAGGAATTTTCCTTCTTCTATAAAGATGAAGAGCTCACTGTAGGAAAGCTAGAAGCTATGTTAAAAAGCTTTTCATGCAACATGGTGTCCATTCCTCCTCCCGAAAGTCTATATGCACCAAGCGGGAGCAATAACACGGCTCCCCCCGCCGAGGATAGAATCACCATGGCCACTTATCGTCGCCGCAATGCAGAACTCCGAAATAGGTCCTCCTCCGAGGAGATCGCCGCCGTGGGCGAGGAAGGCATTCAACATCTTCTAGCAACGGGAATGCTAACTCAACATATCCTCGAAATGTCATTATTTTCAGAGGCGAAGACCCGGGGCCTATTTCCGAAGTTCAGATTCGAGCAGATACCTTCCTTTTCGACTCATCAGATGAGGAGGATGGGCCGACAACGCCAACTCCCCAAAAGGTAGCTACCCCCTCTCAAGCTCAAGACGGGTCTCCACCTTCTCCTTCGATCTATCAGATGGAGAGGATGGGGTAGTAGACCCGGCACCGCAACAAAACTCAGCTGACCCGGCTCAAGCAGGTCCCTCTGGCAAGGACAATGTTGAGCGGCCTCTTCCCGAAGAGGATTCCCTGGCTCCACTATTCCAAGAGGAACCCAATGATCAAGGGAAGGCTGAACCATTGTTTAAAAAGGTGGTGTCTCAAGGCACTAAGGCTTAAGCCTCAAGGTGAGGCACTAGAAAAATGCCTTGAGGCATGTGCCTCAAGTCTTTTACTTGAGGCTTGCCTTTTTTTAATTGAGATTGTACGCCTCACCGCCTTCACCGCCTCAAGGTATTTAATTGAGACGTGTGCATCACTTGAGAAGATGATGTAATGAGATGTTGTATGGTACTCCCAAAATTTACGTTTCTTTTGTTGTCCTTAAAACATAATTCAATTTTTTTTCTTGGTAGGTACTTTTTTTTTAACAGGGAGGGGATAATCGAGCTCGAACTTGGGCCTTCCCCTATATGGGGAAGGGTGACAAATCAACTGCACTAGACAATTGACTCATAATTTAGTACTTTTGAAATTACACGAATTTATCATTGAGTTGATATAACATTAACACATGAAAATAACTATTATTTTTAGTATTTTTTATGATTTTAAGATTATTTTCTTCTCTATTAAGGCTTACACCTCGTTGTGCCTTAAGGCTTACGCTTTATGAGGCTTACAAAAAGCGCCTCACAACCGCCTCAAGACCTTTTAAACTATGGGCTGAACCAAGTAAAAAGCCCGTCTATCAACCTAAACCTCTGTCGGAGGTGATCCCTCTGCTAGATCAGGCTCGTGCGCGGGCCGATCACAAGATCATCCAGCATATGAAGCGGTTCCCAACAAATGTCACCATATGGGAAGCAATTGCTTGGAGTAAAGAGCTTAGGGAAGCCCTCGTAAAAATACTCCAAGAACCAGAGGTTTACGAAGCCCTTGTAACCGAGTTTCAGGCCCAAGCATATGAAGCCCTAGCAGCAACTGTCACCTGTACAGATAAAGACATGTTGCTGTCTTCTCCTTGTCACAATCGGCCTTTATACATGCAAGGAAAGATATACGGTCATGAATTGAACCGGATTCTGGTAGATCCCGGGGCGTCTGTCAACATAATGCCCTTGAAGACTTTCAAGTCTTTATTTCTCGTACCCTATGTACAAAGGGTTCATGATGTCAAAATTTCGGGATTTAACCAAGATTCGGAGGATGCATTGGGCAAGGTAGAGGTGGAGGTGACCATAGACAGTTTTGTCACTAAGGCCACATTCTACATCATTAATGCAAACACATCCTACAAAGCTCTGCTAGGGAGACCCTGGTTACATGAAAATTGGGTCATCCCTTCTACCCTTCATCAGTGCATTAAATATGCAAGAGGTGGAGAGCAACATACAGTCTTTGCTGATCGGGCTCCTTTTCGTCCGAATGAATGCAATCTGACTGATGCTCAGTTGTACTTCGGGGAGCCCACTATTAATCCTCATCCCGGGATTAAGAACAAAGAGAAGCAAAAGGCGTCCTGGAAGAAGAAGATGAGCAGGAAGAAGAGCTCTTCACAGTCAATGAAGATCTTGCTAAACTACATCGGCTACACATGCAAGCTGATGCTCCTAACGCCAAGTCGGCTCGGCTAGAAAGGCGGGAGGTTAACTTTGAAGCCAATCTTATCGGTCGGTCCATCGACAAAAGCATCTCCTTGCCGTCGGCATGCATACAGCTTCCCTTCTTAAGAAGGGAGCATCAAGTTGAACAGTTGAATACGTTCATTGTTACTTATCAAAGGAAAGGGAAAAGAAAGAAAATGCTGAAGCCGCTAGGCCGATTGTCTTTTACAAAGGTGCCCTAGTCTCTCAGGACCCTGTTGAAGATGATCATAATTGGGGAAACTGGGATAACGTACCCCAACATGCTCTCAAAACTATTCAGGACATGGGCGACATGCCCAGACATATCAAAAAAATGTGTTGGAAGCAGCATATTCCTCAAGTTCAAGAAGCTTCCCGGCATGACTATTTTCAACAGTTGTGGCATCCTTCGCAAGTCAGAGGGCAACCCCCTTTCTCTAAGAAAGATAGGAGAGGATTGGGCTATGACCCCGAGGCTGAGGTCAAGGTACACTATGTTGTCAATACTATAGGGCTGATGCCTCCTCCTAGTGATGCTAGCCTCAGTCGGAAGGATGAGGCCTGCATGGCTGAACATCAAGGTGACCTCCTTCGTTAATACGATATTGACAAAAGGGCTCTTTGCCCCGCCGGTCCTAGTCACCAGGAAGAGCGTATCATACCACTGCCCATTCCCCCTGGGCTGGGAGATGCTCAACAGGCAGCCCTGTGCCAATTGGCTGGGCTCAACTTGGAAACCTCCGAGCAAATCATTGCAGGTGCTCCCTCAGACACCCAGCAGGAAGTGTTAACCACCAGGTTAGCGGGATTGGAACAAGAAAATCAAGCGTTGAAATCGCTTGTACAAGAACTGTTCCGAGAGCGAGACGCCCTGCTGCTTAGGCATCTCGTCTTTTCACCTAGTTGTGAAACCAATTACAGGGCTCAAGTCAATGCCAACCCTTCAGTAGTTTTTTTCTGAAGCGTCAACTGGCTAGAGCAGGTCTGTGAAGGCCCGTCACCAGGGCTAAGGGGGCAACCAACACGCCACTCTTTTCCGTGGACGCCTATCTTCAGAGGAAGACTGGTGCAAGCCAATATCATAAAGGTGCTCAGAACAAGTCTCCTGTGGTAACTCTGGCACAGCGAATGAAAACACCATATTCTTTTATTAAGGCACATAACGTACCATTGTTTAAATTTTGCATGGCACGGGACATAACGCTCCCGCAGCCCCGAAGATCTCCCAAAGGCGGTACAACTAAAGAGCTCAGCTTCTGTCAGTATCATCAAATGTCAGGGCATGCCACCGAAGACTGCTACGTCCTCAAAGATAAGGTTGAGAGTCTGATACAGATGGGGGTCATCCAAATTAAAAATCATCGGGTATCTCCTCGCAACCTCATGATTGGGAGCGGCCTAAGCCGTCGGCCAAGCAAATTTTTGCCCTGGCTGCTTCTGCGCTACCCAAGTTTATGCCGAAGGAATTATCCTCAGAGCAGTTCCCTGTCTTCAGGGGAGAGCTGATTGGTCCTATCTATAGCCGAAAGGGGAAGTCCAAAGCCTATTATTCAGTTAACACTCTTGGGCTTGTATCCCCCTCCGCTAATTCCGACTCCAGCAAAGAGCCCGAGGATGATGCAAACCACCAACTGCAAGAGGCAGCCTCAGAAGGCCAAGAGGAGTAGTTACGCTTAGCCATCATCAATAGCTTGGACTACTGTGATTTCCATGCTGCCCAAGTTGATGACGGTGAAGATTTCCTTGACCTGCAGCCTGCTCCGCGGGAACTTGAAGGCGGCGGACAAGCAACTGTAGATGAATTAGTTGAGCTCAACCTCGGACAAGTCGGTGAGCCTCAGCCAATTTTCATCAGTGCCCTCCTCAGCGAGGAAGAAAGACAGGCATAGAAACAACTCCTATTAGAGTTCAAAGATTGCTTTGCTTGGACTTACAAAGAAATGCATGGGCTAGACCCGTCTGTGGCAGAGCACGAATTGGCAATACTTTTCACCTCTAAGCCTGTCAAACAAGCCCAAAGCCGTATGCGACATGAGCTCGAGCTCAAAGTAAATGTTGAAGTAGACAAACTTTTAAATGTGGATTTCATAGAGCCTTGCATTTATCCAATATGGCTCGCCAATATAGTCCATGTTAAAAAGAAAAATGGCAAAGTCCGAATCTGCATCGACTACAGGGACTTAAATAAAGCCTGCCCAAAGGATGATTTTCTTGTCCCTATTGCTGAAACTATGGTCGATATGATCACTGGATATGAAGCTCTATCCTTCATGGACGGATCATCGGGATACAATCAGATCCGCATGGCCATCAAAGACAAAGTGCACACGGCCTTCCGGTCCCCCAAAGGGATCTTCAATTATAAAAGGATGCTCTTCGGCTTGAAGAATGCTGGTGCCACCTATCAAAGGGCAATGGCTAATTTTTTTGATGAAATGCTGCACGACTTGGTCGAATGCTATGTTGATGACCTCGTCGTTAAAAGTCTAAGGCGGGAAGATCATTTGGCTGACCTGCGTCGGGTCTTTGAAAGACTCCGGCAGTTTCAACTCAAGATGAACCCGATGAAATGCGCTTTTGGCGTTTCAAGTGGTAAGTTTCTCGGCTTTATTGTCAGATATCGGGGGATAGAAATAGACCCTGATAAAATCAAGGCCATTCAGGAGTTGCCGCCTCCTAAAATCATAACTGAATTAAGGTCTCTCCAGGGAAGGCTAGCCTACATCAGGCGTTTCATATCCAATCTCTCTGGAAGGTGTGCCCCTTTTGGAAATTGATGAAAAAGGGCGCACCATTCGTGTGGGACCAGGAGTGTCAACATGCATTTGAACAAATAAAAGATTATCTCCTCACTCCCCCGGTGTTGGGAGCGCCAGTCAAGGGAAAGGCACTAATACTCTACATTGCTGCCATGAACGCTTCTTTGGGAGCCCTACTGGCACAAATAAATGAAGAAGGCAAGGAGCAGCCGTTATACTACCTTAGCAGGAAGTTGGTTGGCCCTGAGCACCGTTATTCTCCAATGGAGAAAGTATGTCTGGCGTTGGTATTCGCCGTGAAGAAGTTGAGGCATTACCTCCTATCTCATCAGGTGGAGTTAATTTCAAAATGTGACCCCCTCAAATTTCTCCTTAAACAGCCCGTACTGTCAGGGAGACTGGGAAAATGGGCGTTACTCCTCATGGAGTTTGACATAACCTTTATCCCACAAAAAGTAATTAAAGGACAAGGAATGGCGGAATTTCTCGCAGCACATCCAGTCCCAGCGGATTCACCTCTCAATATTTAACTTCCTGATGAAGAAACACTCCTGTCCCAATTGGGAATATAAGGCCACATTGAAGATACGCCATTACAACAAGAAGAAGATGTCCTCGCGATTGATATCCCCTGTTGGGAGCTTTACTTTGATGGTGCCTTCCGAACAGTCAAGAAGTCGGACGGTA
This sequence comes from Amorphophallus konjac, assembly GCA_022559845.1. Taxonomy (NCBI): domain Eukaryota; kingdom Viridiplantae; phylum Streptophyta; class Magnoliopsida; order Alismatales; family Araceae; genus Amorphophallus; species Amorphophallus konjac. Next base: position 460,867,324 of record CM040122.1, on the reverse strand, counting down.
CTACAACCCTCACCTCAGGGGCGGGTATTGTCTTTATTACCCCTCATGGGGGAATTTTACACAACTCCTGTGTTCTCATGAAACCCTTGACAAATAATGAAGCAGAATATGAAGCATTAATTGTTGGACTTCAACTAGCTCTTGAAATGGATATTAAATGCATTAAGGTTTATGGGGATTCGCAGTTTGTCGTGCGACAAGTGACAGGCGACTATGATGTTCGCAAGCAGGAATTAATTCCTTACCATGACACGGTGATAAGGCTTAAGGAGAAATTTTACCTATTTGAGATAGGTCATGTTCCAAGGAGTAGAAACTCTCAGGCAGATGCCTTGGCAAAGTTAGCCTCCGCCATAAAACTCCCGCCTGAAGGGGAGCTAGATATAACTGTCAGACACCGAAAGCTCATGTCAAGTGTCTTAGACGAAGAAGTCAACCCTCCATTCCCCGAGGTCAATGCAATTGAAGAAGGCGATCCCGTTGAGGGAGAGCAACAAGATTGGCGTCAACCAATTATTGATATCAAGAATGGCCGCCTCCCTTCAGATCGGGCTCAAAGGGTACAGTTGCTACGAAGGGCTACATCCTACCAATTTGTAGGAGATCAATTGTATAGGCTCGTTTATGAGAAGGATAAGTCTGTTCTCTTACGTTACCTCTCACCAAAAGAAGCCAAGAGGATCATGCATGAAATCCACTCAGGACTCTGCGGTGCCCATCAAGCGGGAGACAAGATGAAAAACAACATCAAACTCAAGGGTTTTTACTGGCCTACCATGTACGCAGATTGTAATAGGTATGCCCGCACATGCCACCAATGCCAAGCCTTTGGCCGAGTTCCAAGAAGACCCCCAAGCTCCTTGCATCCCACGGCTCCTACGTGGCCCTTTGCAGAGTGGGGAATGGATATTGTGGGACCCTTCCCACCATCCTCAAAATGCCACAAATTCATACTAGCTGTGACAGACTACTTCTCCAGGTGAGCCGAAGCCATCCCCTTGCGGGAGGTAACAGGAGAGGCAGTTGCCCAATTTGTCAAACATATACAGATTCGGTACCCCTAGCCGTAACATCATATCATATACAGATTCGGTACCCCTAGCCGTATCATGTCAGACAATGGCACACCATTCAAGAACAGAACAATATATGCACTGGCTGCCAAGTTCCACATAGACTGGAGAACTTTCACTATTTACAACCTCCAAGCTAATGGGTTAGCTGAGACATTCAACAAGACCCTTTGCAAGCTTTTGGCCAAAATTGTCGGCAGCCGCAAAAGAGACTGGGGTGAGAAAATACATGAAGCTCTTTGGGCATACCGGACGGTCTACAAGACTCTCACCGGGTGTTCCCCCTTCTCTCTAGTATATGGGGCCGAAGCTGTCATATCGATCGAAATTGAGATATCATCCTACCGGGTCGCCCTGCATAATGGCCTCTAGACCTAGGAGCAAGATGAAATAGAGAGAAGGTTGGAAGAACTGTCCAACTTAGAAGGGAAAAGGCTGGAAGCCTACAAGCACCTCCAAGCATATCAAGCCCGAATGACCCGAGCTTATGACAAGCTTGTCAAGCAAAGGGCGTTTAAAGAAGGCGACCTCGTCATGATAAAAGAAAGAGAGGTCATGGCCGGTAAATCTAGTGGCAAACTCCAACCCAATTGGCGTGGGCCCTATGTCGTCTCCAGGGTCTATGAGGGAGGCGCCTACAGAGTCGTTGACCACAAGGGAGAGAACCCGTTCCCTCCATTAAATGGTAAACATTTAAAGTTATACCATGCTCCTGAGCACGAATTCCTGCAGCAATCGTTGCCGCATTTTTCCTCTGTTGATACAAGTTTAAAAAATAAGAAAAAAATGGGGCTTAAAATAGAGGTGTCCCGACAGACCTGGCCGTTCCCCATCATAGGGATGGTCAAGGGTAAAAAGGCCGAAGAAACCCGGCTGAGGTAAAAACCCGAAAGGGCGTCTCAGGCAAAATTGGGCAACCTCTCAGTGTGAAAACCCAGAAGGGCGCGCTGAAAAAAGTTAAAGGGGGCTAGTGTTGGTGAAAACCTGAAAGGGCGCTAGCACTAGTAAAGTGAAAAAAAAAAGGAGAGCTAGGTATGCCCATCGTTTAACATTCCTTGCTCCTGTCCCACCACCCTAAATTCAAATCTAAATCCCTAAGTTTCGGCACTAAACCACTTTGTGGCCAGCCCCAAATTTAAATCCCTAAGTTTCGGCACTAAACCACTTTGTGGCCAGCCCAAAATCTAAGCCCCTAAGTTCCGGCACTAAACCACTTTGTGGCCAACCCCAAATCTAAATCCCTAAGTTCCGGCACTAAATCACTTTGTGGCCAATCCCAAATCTAAATCCCTAAGTTTCAGCACTAAATCACTTTGTGGCTAGCCCCAAATTGAAATTCCTAAGTTCCGGCACTAAACCACTTTGTGGCCAGCCCTAAATCTAAATCCCTACATCTCGGCTCTCTAAACCATCTCTTGGTCAGCCCCACCTAAATCTAAATCCCGAAACATGGCTCCCCAAACTCTCAATCCCCAAGTTATTGGTCATCCGGCCCCAAAATCTCGGAATTCATGTCATAGTTCTGGCTCCAAGATTACTTACCTGGCCGGTCCCAAATCTCCGGACTCCAACCTATCAGAGGTCAGCCGAATGGTGGGACCAAGGTCACTCACCACAAGTTTCTAATTCCTGTTCCAAGTTCACATGGGGGTTCATTCTCCTCATACAAGCTCAAAAAAAAAGAAGAAGAAAAAAAGAAAAAGTGGGCCTTAAAATAGAGGTGCCCCGACGGACTTGGGTGGCTAGGTTACTGGTCGCTCAAGGGCAAAAAGGTCATAACCCGGCTGAGGTGAAAACCCGAAAGGGCGTCTCAGGCAAAAATGGGTAACCCCTTAGCGTGAAAATTCGATAGGGCGCGCTGGAAAAAGCTAAAGGGGTCTAGTGTTGGTGAAAACCCGAAAGGGTGCCAACACTAATAAAGTGAAAAAAAAAGAGAGAAGAAATGAGAAGGCAAACAGAACAATGGCTTGAAAAGCAGATACATTCATGTACAACAGCAACACAAGTCTTCTTCTTATTCACAATAAATGTCATTCATCTATGAAAGTGTGACCCGAGACAAGCCCTCGGGTTAACCGCAAGGACAATATAAATGTGCAATGAAAATGTAAAAGAAAGTGTAAGAAAGTCACAAAGGCGAATCCAATCTCACTAATGGCGAGGCTTCTTCTTCATCAAATCTGCGATCTCCGTCTGCTTATCTGTGATCTCACATTGAAGCATTGAACTTTGAGAAGTAAGGGCTGCCACCTCACCCTGTAATTGTTGAGCCCTCTCCACACGGGAGTTTGCACTGGCTAAGCACGCTTGCGCTCTGACCAGTAACTCTTCGGCAGCCTGTCGGCAGTGCAAGGCCTGCTCCCTCTCTGCCACCGCTTGTGCTTCCACCATGCTCTTTTCATCCTGAATGGCCTTGACCTTTGCTTGCAGTGCTTCAGTCTCCTTTGACAAGGTGGCAATGTCACACTTCAAGTGTTCGATCCGCATGCAGCAAGCCTTCCATTTAGAAGCTTCATATAAAACTTGAAAATCTCCCCAAGTCTTTTCCACGGCTGCCATCCAAGGTTCCTTAGGCAAGCCCATGGTATGATAAGCTCGGGTACTCCTCTGAAGGGCTTCCCGTACAGTCTCGATGGTGGGAAGAGGCTCCTGTTGAAGTAAAGCTTGTGCACCGCCTATAAGACTTGGTAAGATCAATTCTACTGCCATGAAAGGGGGAAGTTGCGGAGAATCTGGCCATATAATCTCGTGCCCTGAAAAGTCAGACGGGGCGTTGGTCTTGGGACCTGTCAAAGGAAACGCAATTATCAACCACCACTATATTGCAAAAATAACATGGAAGTTAAGAGGCTTTGACTGAGGGTAATCTGCTACCTGGAGACACTACGGCGGCAAGAGGTCCCTGATCAGCCACCGCTCCAACAGCTTCTTTACTCACAAGAGAAGTAATGGCTGGGCCTAAAGAAAAGAGATATATATCTCATCATCAGGCAGATGAAGTCATCAAGAAGATAATTGAAGCAGAAGAAAAACCATTACCTGCCGATTCAGGCAGAGTCTCTCCCAAAGATGTAGCTGGCTCCTCTCTTATTTTAATAGGAAGGGCGGCGTCACCCCCATTGCCTGAACATCCTGAGAATGGCAATGATGCAAAAAATTCGAAAATCTGATGAAAGAAAAAGAGCAAGCAAAGAGGATTAATTTACCTTCATTGCTCTGGTGGGAAGTTTCGGGATGATCCATTTGTAATCCTCCCTGAGGCTCTATCATGGATGCCGGATCAATCCTTACTTTGGGCGCTTCGCTCCTATGAACCCCCTCTGACGAAAGGGTCGCCCCTTGCAAGGGAGGAGCAGAGGACCCAATTGTTGCAGAGATGGTCACTGTACCAAAACAACAAGAAGAAATGCTCCAAATTAATAAAAGTCTCTTGGTTGATATATGTTGAGAAGGCAAGAAGAATTAATGATGTTTACTAGCAGAAAATCAAGTCGGCTGTTTGATCAGGTGGCTTGATAGGGGCAGTTCACCCTCTTCAAGGACGGGATGGTCATTATCATCCCCTTGTGAAGTTGAAGCACCTCCTTGAGCGCACAGTTCAGCCAATAAAGCCTCCTCATAGCCTATCAATGTACTGCCCCCAACTGCAGGAGCATCGGAGTATGCGGGAAGCTCACCATCTGACGTGGCGCCCAACAACGTAGCATATGCTCCCATGACGCCATCCAAAGCCCTTGCTTAAAGACATTAGTCACATTAATTCCCAAGTGACAAAGGCAAGGTGGTAAAATAAGCCAATGAAACAAAAAAAAAGGAAAAAAAAGAGATTACCTCCGCCGTGAGCAGCTACATCTGGCAGACTGTTATCATGCGAGGGGGGGGGGGAAGCATCCGACACTGGATTATAATAATAATTCAACATGCCCGAGTCATCCAACCCTTCATCTTCCCTCTCATTTTGGCCAGTCACTAGGGGTGCATCTACGTCAACTGAAGGGACACTCCCTACGATCTCCCCAGTACTACTGGGGTCAGCTGAAGGAGGATAAAGAAGCAACAAAGAAGTTCACGTCCTTCATCATAAGCTTTCATAAATCAAGCCAAAAGAAATGACGAGATTACCATGATGCTCGGCCACTGGGGCCTTTCTCTTGGATTGGCGACGAGGGGTTTTCGCGAGAGAATCGTTGTCGCCATCCCCTCTCCGCCGCTTGGCATGATGAGAACTTTTCTTTTTCTTAAAAGTGTCGGTGGGGACAAAGCTCGCTGCAAGAAGAAAACAAAATCAGTATGCAAAAATAAATTCCCCTTTCAAAGCAAATCAAACATGTCAAGAAATGTAAGAGGAAGAACATATACCAGCCGGGGCAGGAGAGAAGGAAGGTTGCAATACCACCTCTTCTGGCGGAAGGCCAATACTTTGTCCCGCTTGGTAGATGCTATCCCAAATATCTCGAAGAAGAGTAGCATTTTCAATAAAAGAAATAAATTCAATGGCACCCGTTTGAGCTACTGCATTCATCAGATATCTCTCCCACTTGGGCCAGAGGTCATTATTAAACCCAGCAGGCAGGAGAGGGTCGGATAGAGAAGCATCGGGGGGATGGCCGCAGTCAGAAAGTAAATGTCCTCACCAGTAATAAACTTTCTCATCATTAGGGGCTTTCCCCTTTTTCAAGGCCGGGTCCTCTGCGTGCTTCAAAGGCTTCATGGCCCCTATATAAGTGTCCATGTCAACAGGTATGGGTCCGTGGGCTGCCTCCTATGACTCGCGAAACTCCCGAACAGTCCTGGCAATATGAGGAAATTGGGAACATAAAAAGGAATGCTCAACAGCAACAGGAGGAGCATCAACCTTCTTCAAGCGCCCCTCCTCAGCTTCCTTCAATTTTTGGGTTGGTTGCCTAAAGATGTTGTTGCGCTGAAACCACCAGCGGGCATAGTAAATATCAATCTGCCCTGCTCTCTCGCCTGCGGGAAAAGAAATGCCCGACTCTGGCCCTTGCCGCGTGAAGTGAAGCCACCAGCGGGCTGCTATAATGTGTCTGTCGTGCCCTCTGTGCAGTCGTACCCCTAGAGGAAAGTCGGCATTAGGGGGTACCCCCTGATCATAGCCAAAGTTCCGCGCAAAGCGGTGAGGATAGTAAGGCTCAAGGAAAGTGCTGGTGCCCTTCCGGAATACAAGTATCCCAGGGCGCGTACAATACAACCATTCATCATGAAAAACTCTGCTCGGGCTGGAACAATGAGGAAAGTGATAAGAAATACCATCTGGCCCCTCAGTGCTAAAAGGGTGGTAACCCCGTGTCACACAAGCAAAATCTCTACCCGACTGACCCTGGGCAGGCAAAAAAGACAAAGATCTCCGTGCTCCTGTCAATTGCTCAAGGGGGCTCTGATCCGGCCGATTGCAGAACCGGAATATCAAAGGGGCTGCGGGGTTCTCCACCCTCACGCTCTGACACAAACCGGGAAGCAGTAAACCTGCCCATGCACTCAAGTAGTGCGTCGCCAACCGGACACTGCGGTCTCGTGGCGAGCTAGAAGCTGTCAAATTGCCCAAGCCATGATAAATATTGGCTAGGGCCGCAGGAGCAAGGGCGAGTTTCCGGCCATCTGCAAGCAAGCAGGCCGGATATATCAGTTCGGGGCGCACAATGCCCTCCTCCCCATATGGTACTACAAAGGTGGCTACCCAATAAACAAGATAAGGAGCCAAGTATGTCTTGTCCGGAAGCTTGCGGGGATTCCACCCCTCATTCTGCGGTGCATACAAATATCACCTATTCTCGGGCAAATCAAGAAGAAGCTGATAGTACTGGTCAAGCGGCTTGTCATCCTCAGCAAAGCTATCCTGAAAACAAAACGGGCCATTATAAAAGAATCTGACCCAGGCACTGAGGCTGACCCTCACAGTACTGGTGGAAGTAGAAGGGGTCTTCCCCTTTCCAACTCGGGCAAGGTCTCTCCAGACCTTCATCAAATAACGGAAGCCAAAAGGTAACCCGTAGGAGCCAACTCCAGTGGTGTATGATCGGTGCAAGTCATTAAGGCAAGCCTCCTCGTACATATGGCCTGAAGAGGCGAAATCTCGCGCTGCATCCTGAGCGGGCCGTGGATCACCAGGAGATGAACTGTAAGACAGGGAAACGCGTCAGAGGGCCCAGGGGATTTCCCTGGGGCGAAACCCTCCGATGGCTAAGTCAGTAGAGCTGTGGTGGAAGCAATGAAGGGAGGAGGAAAGCTGATGCGCGAGACTCCTCTCCACCAAAAAGGGGGGGGGTGAAGCGGATTGCTCAGGAGTTTTACCTTCCTTTTTTCTCTTACCTTCCACCGGAGGGTATCCCTGGTTTAAATAGTGCGTCGCCTTCAGGAGTCCTGCAAGCTGGGGGGTCTCCGGCGGGAGTTACGTCCTCAACGTGGGCTTTCATGGCCTTTATCGTGGGGGCGTTATCGCCTTGAAACCCGGTGGCTGGTTGATTCCCCTGTCCGTTGGGGACTCTTAAAGGCAGCGCGAACGGCTAGCGTCCCGTCCGAGCTCCTGAAACGCCAGCCCTGTCCGGGCGAGGAGGATAGCTCGGTCAAAGGGGGGGTCGGATAGGTCGGCTGGCGCCTGTCTCTCCCGAGCGGAAAAACGGCCTGGGCCGGACCTTCCTTGTGACCTGACCATCACTCGGGCCCTCCGAGCCTAGGGGCCACCGGGGAGGGTTGGTTCCTCGAGTGTCTGTGTATTGGGCTTTTCTTCCCTGAGTGGGCCCCGTGGGCTATCACTCGGGTGAGCTTGCCTCGTTGGACCCTGTTGAGTCTTGTTGGGCTGCTCTTTGGGTGGGCTACAGAAATCCCCCTCTCCACTTGTCCCCCTCCTACTCCCGAGCCATGGAGGCTCGGTTGAGTAGTTTTTGAGTCTTTGGACCGGCGTGGCTCAGGTGGGTGGAATTCCGTTGGCGTTTATGGTGCCACGTGGAGTGGTCGCCTGGGCCCGTAATAATGATCCTGACGGATTTGAACTGAAGGGGCCCCCTTTTTTCTCGGAGCGCGGAACGACGCGCCGCCTCCCTCCAGGGTTTTATAGGCGTTGGGCACTTGTTCGTCGTTCTAGGCTTCCAGGGTTTCGGGCTTTCCTTGGTTTCTTGGCTTTCGGAGCTTCTTGATGCGGTTGGAACTGCGGCATCGGTCGAGGTTGGGGGTTCGCCCGGGGAGGCGTTGCAACCCCAACCGACCGTGGCGCGCGAGGTGGCCGGTCCCGTTGCTCGAGCAGAGCCCTCTGGCGGAGTGCCCCGGGCGGAGCGGTCTCCTTTGCCGGAGCCCTTGGAAAGGCTCGGCATTACGGGCGACCTATATCGGGTCTGCCGATCGATTGCCGCGAGGACGAAGGGGGGAGAAAGGCGCAATACCCCCTCCGGGCTCCTCGATGTTCTGATGGAAGGCGGTCTGGTCATAGCTCGGTCGGCGGCTTTGATGGCGGAGGCGAACGCACGGACGGAAACGGAGCGGTCGAACCTTGCCTGGACCCTCGGGGGATGCGAGAGGAAGTTGGCCCGACTCAAGGGGGAGCATGAGGGACTCCGGCAGGAGTTCTCCGCGTTCCGAGAGGTGTCGCGGGCGAGCCGACTGGAGGCTGAGGTGCTGACCGAACAGCTCGCCAAGACCCGAGAGTCTCTTGAGGGGGCAAGCCGATCCTTGGAGGAGGAACGTCTGCGTCTCCTCGATCTGGACAATCGCTGGGAGCTCGAGCGTGCCGAGCTGCTAGATCGGGCGGAGATGGCGGAGCGTCTCCGAGCTGAGGCTGAGGTGGACCGAGCCCGGGCAGAGGAACGTGCGTCCGAGGCGGAGCGGGCGCGGGTCGAGTTCGTCGGTAGGGCGGGACAGATCGAGGCGGAGGCAATCGAGCGCTACAGGAGCTCGGATGCTTACTCGGCCGACCTGTTGGAAGCCGCCCTACCTTACTACGAGGTAGCGCTACGCCGAGGTGCTCGAAAGGGGTTCAAGCAGGGCTATCGTCGGGCGGTAGGCTGCGCCCATGAACAAAACTCCGCGATCGAGTTCCCCTTTGGCCATCGTTATGATTCGGATGAGTCGGTTTCCAGCTCTTCTTCGTCGGTCCGAGAAGATTCGGAGGGATCGCCTCCGTCGGGGTCACCGGCTCCGGGCTTCTCGGGAGGGCTCACGACTGAGACAGTTCTCGCACAGGCGAGGTCAGTGTCCGAGCCGGCCGTCACCGAAGGCGCCGGGGGTGACGCGTCTCCTTCCGCCGGTCTCGAGTGTCAAAGTGGGCCCGAGGCCTGATGTATTGTGCCTCTTTCCCTTTTTGTCCCTCTTTCCTCTTTTTAGAGGGTTTCCTTTTGGTATGATAGTAAATGACTTGCTCTGTTTGGGTACTATCCTTGCCGTGATTTGGTTGGCGAATCTTGGGTGGTTGAGACGTGCCGATATGTCCTGCACGGTTTTCGCACGCTGTTTTGGTAGGCTTCTGACGGGGCGTTCCTCTGTCCCCTCACGCTTTGAATGTCAGGTCGCTTCGTGAATCCCGCGAGGCCGGGAAACGAGGAGTTGGAGGTGACTGTTCAGGGGAGAAATCCTTCGGCGTGTTTCCGAGGGGGGCATTTAAGGCGTGTAGCCTCCTTTGGCCTATAAGAAGGATCGGAAGGCGCCCTTTCCTCTCCACCGCTTGGGATTGTCTCTAACAGTCCTTCCTTGCTCCTTCCTTTTCACTCCGCGTTGTGCCTTTGCATCCGGAGCATGGAGGATCCTTCGGAGGGCGATGCCGCCGACGACGGGGAGCGGTGGGCTCCTGCCGTCTTGTGAGGTTGAACGGATCCCACGGTCGCCGCGCGTGCACGAGACGGGTCCTACGGTCGCCGCGCGGATCTGGGGAGGACTTTGGCGTGTGGAAGCACGCCGTCGGCCTCTTCTTGGCTCCGGCGAGGCTTCCGGGTGGACGCCGAGGCGGAGGACGGATGGGGGCATCAGGGGAGTCTGCCGTCACTTCCCTCCGTGTGAGGGGAGGAGGCGTATCCGGCTCCCTCCTCACCGAGGCCTTCTTCCGTCTGCAGCCTCTTTTTCCCTCTTCTGCTCTTCATTTCTTTCACTCTTCGGGGGCTGCTTGCTCTCTCCTTCCTTCCAAGGAGTTGGCAGTTTGGAAGAGGGGGGGGGGCCTTCCCGGCGCTCCTTTTTCCCGGTTGTTGCCAACTTGGGAGGTAGCCTTCCTCAACGTTTAAAGGTGGCCTTCCTCCTGAAGTCCCTCTGTCACCTTTGTCACGGGCCATCCGAGCCAACTGGCTCGACCACCTCTTATCCGAGCCAGTTTCCGCACGAGGCAGAGTCAGTGGCTGGATGCGAGGAGATCAAGACCGAGTCAGTCGAGCGATGACCCCTTGAAACGATGTTAGACGGACTTTTGCTTTGTTTTTGCTATGTGATGTACTGGCATTTGCCTACCTGATGTACCAACGGTTTGGAATGAAAAGAACAGGAATTTTATTCTGTCCATCTCGCTGTACAATTTCAAAAGTAGAATCTGCGTAGTGCGGCTGCGTTCCACGTCCGAGGGATAGGCTCCCCTTCCATTGTCGCTAACCTGTACGCACCTTTCCCGAGCGTCTCGACCACTCGGTAGGGACCTTCCCAGTTGGGGGATAGCTTGCCCGCCGCCTCCAGTGGTCGAGAGGCTTCGGCTTTCCTGAGGACGAAGTTCCCCGGTTGGAAACGTCTGTCTCGGACCTTGGCGTTGTAGTATCGAGTGAGGCGGCGCTGGTACTCCGTTGCCCGGACGTTCGCGATCTCTCGGAGTTCGCTTGTCAGGTCGAGGTTCTCGAGCAATTTTTGCCCGTTGGCCTCGGGTGAGAAGCTGATCACTCGGAGAGACGGGTTGGCGATCTCCAACGGAACGACGGCCTCGGTGCCATATACCAACTGAAAGGGGCTTTCACCGGTTGCCGTCCTGGGGGTTGTTCGGTGCGACCACAGTACGCTAGGCAATTCCTCGAGCCAGCTACCCTTAGCCTTGCCGAGTCTGGTTTTTATGCCTTTCAAGATAGTCTTGTTGGTATTTTCAACCAGCCCGTTGGCCTGAGGGTGGGCGACCGAAGTGAAGTGGTTGCGGATATTTAGGTCGGCGCATCTGTCTCGGAAGTACCGAGAGTCGAATTGCCGACCGTTATCGCTTACTATCACTCGGGGGATGCCAAAGCGGCAAATGATCGATTTCCAAACGAAGCCCCAAACGACTGTCTCGGTGATCCTTGCCGTAGCCTCGGCCTCGATCCACTTGGTGAAGTAGTCGATGGCGACGATGATGAACTTCTTCTGGGACTGGGCCGTTGGGAATGGCCCAAGGATATCGATTCCCCACCGAGCGAAAGGGTAGGGCTCGGTTAGGGTGACAAGTTCCGTTGCCGGCTGATGGACCAAATGGTCGAACCGCTGGCATCGATCGCACTGTTGAACATAGGCTGAGCAGTCGCGCTGCATGGTGGGCCACCAGTACCCCTGTCGTAACAGGATTCGGGCTAGCGACCGGGCCCATGAGTGCGCTCCGCACAGGCCTTCATGAATCTCTTGGACGGCTCGGCGGGTCGAGGCACTTCAGGAGGGGACCGGAGAACGATCTTCGGTAGAGGGCTTTGTCGAGGACGACGAAGCGCCGAGCTTGATACTTCATTCGGCGGGCTTCCCGAGGGTCGGAGGGCTCTTGGGAGTCTTGTAGCCAGGACAGGTAGGGGGAGCGCCAGTCACTTGGGGTGGCCGAGTCAACAGCGAGGAGCTCCGTGTCGATGCTCGGGCGCTCTAGCTCTTCTAGGAGGACCGATCGTGTACCTTCCGGGTCTAGGGAGGAGGCCAATCGAGAGAGGGCGTCCGCCCGGGAGTTTCGCTCCCGAGCTATCCGGACTACCTCAAATCCCTCGAACTGTTGGGCCAGGCTCCGGACCAGCTGAAGGTATTTGATCATGGGTACCTCCCGAGCCTCATACTTGCCGTTGACCTGACCTGCGACTAGTTGAGAGTCGGTGTGGATCCTGACTCGCTCGACCCCCAGCCGTCGGGCCATGCGTGCTCCCGAGATAAGGGCCTCGTACTTGGAAGCGTTGTTGGACGCCTGAAAGTTGAATTTTAAGGCGTACTGTAGCTCTATCCCTTCGGGGGACCTTAGGAGGATCCCCGCACCACTGCCTGTCGAATTGGACGACCCATCGACGAACAGTTCCCAGGCTGGCTCGGTCGCGGTCGGAGGCTTGTCTTCGGCAGGGATGGTGCTTTCGGCAATGAAGTCGGCGAGCGCTTGGCCTTTGATTGCTGATCGCGGCCGGTACGAGATGTCGTAGGCCCCGAGCATGATGGCCCATTTGACGAGTCGCCCCGAGGCCTCGGGGTGGGTCAGAATCTTCTTCAGCGGCTCGCCGGTTAGCACTGTGATGGGGTGCCCCTGGAAGTAGGGGCGGAGGCGCTTCGCGGAGGTGACTAACGCTAGCACGAGTTTCTCGGTTGCGGGGTACCTCCGTTCGGCCCCACTGAGCACCTTGCTGGTGTAGTAGACCGGTCTTTCGATTCCCGAGTCATTTCTGACCAGGACCGAGCTGACCGTGGATGGCGTCGCCGAGAGGTAGAGCAGCAGGACTTCGCCTAGGACGGGCTTGGAGAGCACCGGTGGCGAAGCCAGGAACTCCTTAAGCTCGGCGAATGCTGCCTGGCACTCCTCATCCCATGCGAACGTAGCAGATGCCAGCTTGGGCCCCCTCATTAATTTGAAGAAGGGCAAGCATCGTTCGGCCGCACGGGACAGGAAACGGCTGAGAGCGGCGACACGCCCCGTCAGACGCTGGACGTCTTTAATGCACGTGGGCGGGCGCATGTCCAGGATGGCCTGGACTTTGTCGGGGTTGGCCTCGATCCCGCGCTGAGTGACTAGGAAACCCAGGAACTTCCCGGATTTTACTCCGAAGGCGCACTTGGCGGGGTTGAGCTTCATGTTGTACTTCAGGAGGGTGCCGAAGGTTTCAGCAAGGTCGGCGAAGTGGTCTTGGGCCTTGGGAGTCTTGACGAGCATGTCATCGATGTAAGCCTCGACGTTCCGGCCTAGCTGTCCCTCGAACACGTGGTTTACCAGCTGCTGATATGTGGCTCCGGCGTTCTTTAACCCGAAGGGCATCCGGGTGTAGCAGTACACGCCGCAGTCAGTGATGAAGGCTGTCTTCCCGACGTCTTCTGGATTCATTCTGATCTGGTGATAACCTGAATAGGTATCCAGGAAACTGAGTATCTCGTTGCCCGAGGTTGAATCAACCAATTGGTCGATGCTCGGTAGCGGATAGCAGTCCTTGGGGGTAGCCTTATTCAGATCGGTGAAGTCCACACACATTCGCCACTTGCCTGTGGTTTTTGGCACCAGGACGACATTGGCTAGCCACGTAGGGTACATGACTGGCCTGAAGAGGCCTGTCTCTTGTCCCTTGGTGACCTGCGCCTTGATGACCGCCTGTTTCTCGGGCGCATGCTTCCTTCTCCGTTGCTGTACGGGCCTGACGGTGGGGTCAAGGCTGAGCTTGTGCATCACGGTCTCCCCTGGTATGCCAGGGAGTTGATCATCGGCCCAAGCGAAGACCTGAGCGTACTCAGAAAGAAATTTCTTGTATTGTTGCTGTTCCTTAGGTGGTAGGTCGGCTCCGATCCTTACTCCGAGGGCCGGGTCATCGTTTAGGAACACCGTTAGCAACTCGCCACCGGGCTCGGCGGTTACGGTCTTCCCTTCGATTCCCTTGGGGCCCTTATCCCCTCCGTCCGGCCTTGAGGCTTCCATCGAGATGTTGTAGCACCTTCTAGCCGTGGCCTGGTTACCTCGGGCTTCCCCCAACCCGTTTTTGGTGGGAAACTTCATTTTTTGGTGATAGGTAGATGGTACGGCCTTCATTCGGCTGAGAATTTTCCGGCCGAAAATGGCGTTGTACGCTATCATACCCTTGATCACTATGAAGTCCACCATGACCGTAACGGTTTTGGGTGGGGTGTCGATGGTGACCGGCAGGCTTAGGGCTCCCTCGGGGTAGGTGGCCACCCGTTAAACCCGCAAAGGGGGGTTCGGATCGGGCGGAGCTTGGATGGGTCTTCCCCCATCTTGAGGAAACAGTCATAAGATAATACATCGGGGGCGCTTCCATTGTCAAACAGAATTCTATCTACGTTACAATGGTTTATTGTGGCCGAGATGACGAGGGCATCATCATGCGGGGTGCTTAGCCCTTCCAGGTCTTGGTCGGAGAAGACTATGACCTGGGGCTCCCTCGGCGGGCCCCCTGAGGGCTCTGAGACCCGGCTGGCCCGCTCGGCATGGCGCTTCCTTCCTCGGCTGGTGTCGCCGCCCGATGCTGTTCCTCCGGAGATGACGTTGATGTGGACCCCTCGGGGGGCGTTGTCGATCTCCTCGGCGGCGTCTTTGTCTTCTTTGTGCCCAGCTGCGAACCGGGCTAGGTGCCCCTGACGGATGAGGCGTTCGATCTCGTCTTGGAGCTGGTGACAGTCGCCGGTGTGGTGCCCGTGGTCGCCGTGCAACAAGCAATGTCTGTCGCGCTTGCGGTTCTTCGATCTCATTGGTTCGGGCTGGCGGAGGAGTCCCGAGTCTTTGATGTCTTCATAGATCTCGTAGACTGGCGTGGTCAACGGGGTGTACCGCTCGTACCTCCGTTTGCGCTCTCCTTCCCGATCACGCTTCTTGCCCGAGCCAGGGTTTGACTCGGGGGCCCGCTTCTTGTCCCCCTCCCGATCCGAGCCGGTTGTGTCTCGGCAGGCGCTGAGCACCTCTTCGCACTTGGCGTGGCGCAGAGCCAGGGTCACTAGCTCGGCAAGGGTCGAGGGAGGGTGGAGGACCAGTTCGCGGCGGAGATTTTCGTCCCGGGTGCCCCTGGTCAGAGCGGTCGTGGCTGAGGCCACATCCAGACGGGGAATTCTGAGGGCTTCCGATTTAAATCGGTGGACATAAGCCCGGAGCCTTTCCCCTTGTGCCTGTTTGAGGGCCAGGAGCCCCGCTACTGACCTCGGGGGGGCGCTTCCGGCGAAGCTCTCCTTGAAGACTCGCCCGAATTGTCTGAAGTCCTGGATGGACCCAGGGGCGAGGGCCCGGAACCACGCCTGAGCGCCTTGGACCAGGGTGGCCGCAAAGGCTCGGCATTTAATGGGATCCGGTGTTCCATGCAGAGTCACCAGGGCGTCGAAGCTGTCGTAGTGGTCGGCTGGGTCGCCCTGTCCATCATAGAGTTTGAAGGTAGGAATGGAGGTCATAGGAGATACCTCTGCCTTCAAGATGTGCTCGGAGAAAGGGGATTTCTCCTCCTCCTCCGGGAGTAGGGCTGTCAATGGGCCTGGCCGGCCCGACAGGCCCGCGGGCTTGGCCCGATTTCGGGCCGGGCCGCAAGGTCTTTTTCGGCCCGCGGGTTTTTAGTCGGGCCTAAAAGCCCGGCCCGACTAGACTCGCGGGCCGGGCTTGGGCTTTGAGTTCGGCCCGCGGGCCGGCCCGGCCCGATCCCTTTTTTTATTGTCACTTCAAATTTTAAAAACTATTTAGTCAAACTTATGTTATTTTACTTAATTAGAAATTTTAAAATTCTCTTTTCACACAAATTATGTAATTAATATCAAAATTTTAATTTATTTAGTGAGATTATATGTTTTATAGTATTAAATCTATTATTTTTTATTATTTTTATTATTTTATTTAAGTAGTCGGGCCGGGCCGGGCCTTAGTCGGGCTTTGAATTTTTTACATAATGTTAGGCCCGACCCGGCCCGGCCCGACATAGGTCGGGCCCGGGCCCGGCTCGGGCCTTACTTTTGATAAGTCGGGCTCGGGCCGGGCCGACCTAAGCCCGGCCCGGGCCCGGCCCATTGACAGCCCTATCCGGGAGGGAGGTCTTCTGCAGGGCGCGGAGGGCGCGCTCTTGCTCTGCGAAGCGTCTTTCGAAATCTCTCAGTCGAAGGGATAGTTCCGGCTGCGGTCGCGCCGTGGGGCTGGGGGGAGCGTCGTGGCGATCCTTAGGACCGCCGGCGCTCGGGCGTGGAGGCCTCGCCCCCTGTTTCCCTCTCCTGGGCGTGGAGGAAGCCTCTTGCTCCGGGGGTGGAGCTTGCGAGGGTCCTCCCGCGTGGTTGCGGATGAGCTGCTGACCGCGGAGGGTGAAGCGGCCTCCAGCGGTGTGCTGGGACGCACTTCGACGGGGGGGGGGGGGGCTCCCGGACGGGGCGCGAGACCTGGCATCCCTCGCCGCCTGGGCCCTCATGAGCTCCACGAGAACGTCAAGCTTCTTACTGAGGGCCTGGAAGATCTCGGCGCCGCCGTTGGGGGCTACCCCCCTTGCCGTCGGAAGGGGCGGCGGCCCGCTGGTGGGGACGCTGGTGTTGGAGGGAGGGCTCTGTGAGGCCCTAGAGGGGTCTTCTCCCGCCGTCACCACGGCCTTACCCTTCTCGACGGCGGATCTCCTCCCTGAGCTTGTTCTCACCATCTCGGCTCTTCGTGCGGTTCCCACAGACGGCGCCAGATGAAGAGGCGAAATCTCGCGCTGTGTCCTGAGCGGGCCGTGGATCACCAGGAGATGAACTGTAAGACAGGGAAACGCGTCAGAGGGCCCAGGAGATTTCCCTGGGGCGAAACCCTCCGATGGCTAAGTCAGTAGAGCTGTGGTGGAAGCAATGAAGGGAGGAGGAAAGCTGATGCGCGAGACTCCTCTCCACCAAAAAGGGGGGGGGGGGGTGAAGCGGATTGCTCAGGAGTTTTACCTTCCTTTTTTCTCTTACCTTCCACCGGAGGGTATCCCTGGTTTAAATAGTGCGTCGCCTTCAGGAGTCCTGCAAGCTGGGGGGTCTCCGGCGGGAGTTACGTCCTCAACGTGGGCTTTCATGGCCTTTATCGTGGGGGCGTTATCGCCTTGAAACCCGGTGGCTGGTTGATTCCCCTGTCCGTTGGGGACTCTTAAAGGCAGCGCGAACGGCTAGCGTCCCGTCCGAGCTCCTGAAACGCCAGCCCTGTCCGGGCGAGGAGGATAGCTCGGTCAAAGGGGGGGTCGGATAGGTCGGCTGGCGCCTGTCTCTCCCGAGCGGAAAAACGGCCTGGGCCGGACCTTCCTTGTGACCTGACCATCACTCGGGCCCTCCGAGCTTAGGGGCCGCCGGGGAGGGTTGGTTCCTCGAGTGTCTGTGTATTGGGCTTTTCTTCCCTGAGTGGGCCCCGTGGGCTATCACTCGGGTGAGCTTGCCTCGTTGGACCCTGTTGAGTCTTGTTGGGCTGCTCTTTGGGTGGGCTACAGAAATCCCCCTCTCCATGGCCAGAGATGGGAAGACCGGAAATCCGGTGAAAGCTCCACAAGTCTAGGGATGTCTCTCCCTCCGCTGTCGCGAAAGTGTTGAAGCGCCGATTAAATCTCTCGGCCAAGCCCTGAAGAAGTCCAGCGTAGCAGGGATACCGATAAAGTGCAGCAGTCACAGCATGGCGAATATCCACGTGCTCCAGAATATCATGATAATGATGAATGACGTCCATCAGCCACTCGGAAGCCCCCAAGTGAAACCTGTGAGGAGCCGTCACGGACCATCGCCCATACTAGCTGGGCGCAGAGCCACTCACGATGCGATCCAGAAAACACAATTTATCATAATCTTCGACCGCAAACTGAGTGCCTAAAGGCAGTAAGAAAAGCCCAGAAGAGGGAGGCCCTGTCTTATGTTGCCCAAATAGCTCCCATATAGCAGGGATCACTGAACAAGATATGCAATAGCCATAATCATCTGTCTCGAAAAATCCCAGCTGAGTGGCTCCCGGAAGGCGAACATGTGAGGAATATCCCAATGGAAAGCTGGGGTGGGAGTAAGTGCAAGTCCCCATCATACTGTCTCGCCCTGCCAGAATAGCCCTCTCAAGTAATACCCTCTCGGCAAATACAGTCGGGTCCTCCGCATCAAGGTACTCAGGCACATAATGCCGGATGAAAGAGAACAAGTCTACATCGAGAGGAAAATGCCGCGGATAGCTCTTTGGCCGCTGATAAGTATAGAAAGCTCTCTCTCGAGTGATCAATGATGGGTCAACTTCTCCACCCTCCGTGGAGCCTTCAGAAAGAGGGCCTCTCGCAACCACATCAAAGCCCCGGGGAAGTAAAAACATGTTCTCCTTCGTGACATGAGGAGGCGCCAACACAGACATCAACTGATTCGACAAGCATGAGGGTTTATCTCTCTCCCGTCGCGCCTGGCACCCTTCCGGGGACGCATGTTTCTCACACGAGACATCCTCAACACCTGCCCAAGATAAAGGGAAAACAAGTCAACTCGATATGATAAGTGAAATATTGCATCAAGAACAGCAAGTTGATACAAGATAAGTAAAGCCATCATGGCCGGAAAAGCATAAGGGGCACAGGCTGCCCTCACCACAGCTCTGACGGGCATCCCGTGGGGGGCATTTGTTGAACCCTGAAAAGTTCCTGAATAATTTCTGATAAAATTATAAAGTATTTCAGAAGTTAAGAATATTTTCAAAAGAGTGGTACAAAGCCATGTGCATCCGCTCCATAAGTTATTGAAAGTCCGGGGTCCGTAAAGTCTTTTTTAGACGAGGGCCGAGTATGCAGCACAAGTCCCGCAAGTTTCCAACACAAACCCTACTAGAAGTCGAGCCATTGGCTCTATTCATGACGAGTGGGTATTTTAATTAAACACTTCACGGGCGTCATGAAAATACATGCCCCTGGATTCAAATCCATATAAAAATGAATATTCTAGGGACCCATTGGGTTTCCCATAAAGTTCGAACAAGTCCTAGTCAACCTGAAGTAAATCCTGCAGCAAATTGACGTCCGGAGAATTCTCAACAAGACAAAGTGAACCTCCACGTAACCCTGGTTGCAAACAAAGTCCACAAGAAGACAAAAAGAAGTCAGTCTCGGTCCCTTTTATAGGGATTAAACAAAGAGAAAGGGGGGGAATCTCTCTCCCTCTCTTCTCTCTCACTGCACACCGGGGGAGGCCCCCCGGGCCACCTGCCACTGGGGGAGACCCCCCGGGTCTTGCGCAGCCGGGGGATGGCCCCCGGCCACCTCCACCATCGGGGGGAGCCCCCCCCGGCTCCCTGCGTGACCGGGGGAGACCCCCCTCCCCCCGCCGACGCCACCGGGGGAGGCCCCCTAGGCCCTGTCCGCACCGGGGGGAACCTCCCCCCGCCTCCGCTGCCACGGGGGAGCCCCCCCGGCCTCCGCGCCATCGGGGGGACCTCCCCCAGCCTGCCGCGCCAACAGGGGAGCCCCCCCGGTCCGCCTGCGACCGGGGGAGACTCCCCCACCCGCCGTTCGCCACCGGGGGAGGCCCCCTGGGCCTCTTGCGACCCGGGGGGGTTCCCCCCGCCTCCGTCCGCACCGGGGGAGGTCCCCTGGTCGGTTGCCGCACCGGGGGAGCCCCCCGCCTGTTGTTGCCACCGGGGGAGGTCCCCGACCCGCTGCGCCACCGGGGGGAAACCCACCCCGCCGTCTGCCACCGGGGGAGGGCGCCCCGGCCTTCTCTGCTTCGGGGGAGAACCCTCCGGCCTCTGCCGCGATCGGGGGAGGCCCCCAGGTCTCCTCCCGCCTGCTGCGCCACCGGGGGAGGCCCCCGGGTCTCTCCTCCGCCTGCTGAGCTTCCAAGGGAGGGGATCCGGCTTCCCTGCTCCTGCTATACCACCGGGGGAGGAAGAAGAGAAGAAGAAAAGGCGGGGGAAGAGGAAAGGGCACGAGAGTTACCTCTCCAAACCACCGGGGGAGCTCCTCCAAGCTCTTTTCCTCCTCCTATAAAAACCCAAGACCTCTCCAAGGGAAGGGGAGAACTTTTTTGACGAAAGAGAACTTTTTTGACGAGAGAGAACCTTTTTTGACAAGAGAGGAGGTCTTGCTGCTCTTTGTTGCTACTCCCTGCTCAAGGAAGACTTGGAGAGAAGAAGAAGAACATAGAAGGTGAAAGAAAGGGGCGCCCTTCTCCTTATAGAAGAACTTTTTGAAAGTTTTGTAAACAAACCCCCATGAGAGGGTCATATATGTAAAGCATAAATCATCTCCCACGAGGGGAGATTATGTTGATCCAAAGAAAGGATACTTGGGTCAAAAACTTTATGAAATCATGAAGATCATGAAATTCTGGAATTATAAATTACGGAAATATCCTTATTTTCTGGAAATTATATAAATATTGTCCGTTGTTTGAAAAATTGTAAAAATAGTATCAATGGTGCAGAAAATTCTATAAATATCATCGATGGTGTATGAAAATGACATAAGTACCCCTGGGGGCATAAAGTTACAAATATACCTCCGGTGGGCAGAAAATTATAAATATACCCCCGGTGGATAGAAAATTGTAAATATATCTCCGGTGGGCAGAAAATTATAAATATACCCCCGATGGGTTGAAAATTGCAAATATACCTCCGATAGATAGAAAATTGTAAATATAACTCCGGAAAGGGGAAAATTGCAAACAAACTTCCGAAAGAAAGAAAATTGTAAATGCAAGATTGCAAATACACCAAAGGGTTGCGAATGCCACCCGTGTATAAAGCACGAAGACTCCTCGGGGGCAGACCCAGGATATTAGAACCGGCATTATAGCCAACAATTCTTGACAGCTAATCAAAGGTGTTCGGACTTGTACCGATATAAATTAACACCGACTCCGGTCGGTGGAGAAATGTCCCGTACACGAACCCTAAATTGTCTGATAATTCTCAAAAACGCGGAATCCATAAAACATGCCAAAAAAATTCAAACAACGCCATGCGCTTGTTCGGCCTATGTTTCTTTTCCGCGTGTAAACAGGTGTGGAATGGGCTAACAGGTTAGGGGGGAGACCCACAACCTACCCGCGAGTCTGCTTCGTAGCGGGTCGCCGAGACCCGATATGGGTCGTCTCACCCGCTTAATTGCGCTAGAGGAACTTCAGCCGCAGTCGAGGAAGGATTTGTTGGTGGTCACCTATTAGCTCGTCATTGGCTCCCCCTTGTCGTCGGCCGGTCTAGCTCTGACAGTGGCTCTTCTGTGTGGCCTAGACAGGGGGGGCAGGAATGGCAACCAACTACGGTCGGAGGGAAATGAAAAGGGGTCGTGGTCGACGCTTTGTCGGAGGAGGGGAATGGGGGGGGTGGTAGCTTTCATTAGACCCTCCTATCTCCAAAATCGGCCCTGCAATCTGGAGTTCCACACCAGGCTTTAGCTCGCCGTCCTTCTGCAGTCCACTAGTCGTCTGTGTCTACTGCGGGGCCATCGTCGGTTGCGTCTTCAGAAGGCGGCAGACTTCGTGAGATGGGGTAACCGGAGCAGGCCAGCAAGGATGTTCTTGTGACCCTGCTCGCAGGGCGGAGGTGTAGAACTTTGAAGACATGGTCCTTTCTGATGAAGACCCGGTCTTGCCAGGGGGGCCAGTTACCCTGATCACAAATGGTGCGGAGCAGAAAAGGAGTTATCATATGAAGAGGGAGGAGGTGCGGGAGATGATGGTGACCGCTCAAAAAATTATGGAGGAGCAGGTGAGGGCGGTGGCCGATCGAGTGGCCATCTCCTTTGAAGTGGGGGTTGAGAAAGATGTGAGAGGGGCATGTATTATCTGTAAAAGGTGGTGTGCGGCTATCATGCAGGAGGAAAGGGCTCAGCAGAGAGGGGTGAGAGAGGAGGAGGGGAGGAGGGGGATAACACTATGTCTCCATGAGGATAGTCTCATGGAATGTAAGAGGTTTAGGGGGAGAGGGCGGAGAAGAAGAGGGCGGTCAAGGGCTGTCAAATCCATCTTTTTCTTCTATAGGGTTTGGCCTATGCGTCCCCTTTCGGCTTGCCAACCCTATCCGCCTTTCGACCTTAGGGTTTGACTCGCACATCCTACTAGGGCTGTCAAATATATCGTTTTCATCTATAGAGTTTGGCCTATGCGTGCCCTTTCGGGTTGCCAACCCTATTCGTCTTTTGACTTTTGGGTTTGATTCGCACGTCCCGCTAGGACTGTCAAATCCATCCTTTTCTCTCACTGGGTTTGGCTCACACGTCCCCGCCAACCCTACTCACTTTTCAAATTTTCAGACTTGACTCATGCGTCCCTTTCGGGTGTCAAATTCCTCAATCCCACTGGTAAGAGTTGAACTACGCATCCTCTTTGGGCCCCCAACTCTACTGGTTTTCCAACTCTTGGTCTTGACTTCCATACCCTTTCGGGCTGTCAATGCCAGGCAATTGTTGCTAAGCAACTAGTCTAAATCCCTGATTCCCTACCGAGTCAGTCAATTCGGACCTATCCAATCCTTGTGGATATGTCCCAACGACATCATAGGTATCTCAAAAAAAAGTGGGGCTAAAAATATTAGTGCTCCAGCATACTTGGTTGTTCTTGTTAGGAGGGCAATCAAGGGTAAAAAAGGCTTTTTACTTGGCTGGGGTGAAAATCCACAAGGACGTCTCAGGCAAAAGGGTAACCCCTCGGTGTGAAAACCCGCAAGAGCGCACCGGAAAAAGTTAAAGGGAGAACTTTGGGAAAAATCTGAAAGGGCGGTAGGACTGGTAAGGTGAAAAAAGAAAGAAAGAGCATATATGCAAGAGGATGGAAGCGAAAGTTACTGAGCTCTATCCTTTATTTATCAATTTCGTCAAAGAAAGCAGCTCTAGACAAGCCCTCGGGGGTAACCAAGGCAAGACTGGATAAGTTATAAAGGCCCCATATACAAAAGTCAACAAGGCCTATCAGGTCCCGAGCTCGCTCCTCCTCGGGTCAGCAAGACAAGCCTCGCGCTGAAGGACCTCCTCCTGGAGCCTGTCACGTCTGCACCAGAGAGCCTCCGCCTCAGCCCGTGCGCTACTGCACTCCTCTTCGGCCTCGTGTCTGCCGAAGGAGAACCTACATCTCTCTTTGTAGCCCCTCTACTCGGAGGGAGGCCCTTTGGCCATGCTCTTCAGCGACTTCAGTTTGGGCACATATCTTTGCTTGAGTTGCCCGTAGTTTGGAAAGCTACTCCTTCTCTTGCTGGATCATCGCCCTAGTCCTCTGTCTCTGCTCCCGAGTGGCGTGAAGATAGGCGAACTCCTCCCATAGTGCTCTCAGTCTCGTTATCCAGGCATCCTTGGGGTGGCCAAATGTGTTGTAACCTCTGGTGCAACTCTCAAGGCTGCTCCTCATGGACACTCGGGAGGGAATCGGCCTGAAGCAATAGCTGAAGGCTCTGAACAAGCTGGGTAGCCACATCAGCATTGACCAGTGCCACGCCAGGCTGAGGATTGTTTGGCCACTCTACCCCAAGAGCGGGAAAACTCTAAGGCAGCTCCGTAGCCTCACTAGCTGAAGCTGAAACAAAGAAAGGAGGTAAAATCTAGTGAGTGTCATTACACAACAAAATAAGCATGTGCAGAATCCGATGCACGAGTTGCAATGCCCTCACCTAAGGTGGTCCTGGGCTCATCTGCAGCTGTAGGAGGAAGCTCCTCTCGAGGGTCTGGAGGAGGGACATTAGTAGGTGCCAATGCCAATCCAGCAGGTTGAGCACCGGTAGCTATGCTCCCTGTACCTGAAACAAATCCATGGGTAGCTCAGGATAACCCAGTGACAAAAGGCCAAGAATGAGAGCATAAGGGGACGAGACAGACCTGTCATCAAAATACCCCCTGAAGCTAAAAGCCCAACCGGAGCAGCAGTGCCGTCAAAGATGTTGTGCTCCACCATGGGGGCCTGATGAGTCACCTCCAAAACTTCTGTCTCACCTGGCTGTGAGGTGACTTCTCCCTCAATTGTATCAGCAGATGTTCGAAACAGTGAAATGGTGAATACCAACAAAAGCATGGACAAAGCAAATGTGCAGGCAGAGTTCATACCTGAAGGATCTACCGCACTGGTCTCCACCAAGCTGGCAGTGCGCTCTAACATGCCTGGGGCAAAAGGTAGCGCTGCACCATCAGGAGCCCCCAGCCCTAAGAGGCCTGTGTCAGTCCTCATCCCAGAACGTAGGGCTCCCAGGTCGTCATGATAGTCTGGCAGCCCTGTAAATGGGCCAGGCTCGACAAGCTAGGAGAACATCCTGATTGAGGTCGCCACCTCGACAGCTGCATGATCCAACATAGGATAAGTAAGAAGGCTGTGAAGTATAGATGCACACAGCAAAAGCGACCCTTATTTTAGCTGGGGTAGCTCTCAATTCCCCGCTCTCGGGGGAACTCGGTGTGGGAGAAGGCAGTTTCTCGCCAGATGAGAAGCTAGTAGTCCCTGTGCTAGAGGAGGTGCCTGAACGCTCCCCATTCGAGGAATTACAGGCCAAAGAGCCTCCCTTTCCAGGAGAGGAATGATCACCTTCCCTTATCACAGGAGGACTGGGAAGGATTCCGGGGTCTCCTGTAAGAAATCTTGTGTTAGTATAAATAGTCAATCTCTCTCAAACAAAAGGGGGGAAATTATACAAAGAAAATATATTTGGAGCATGAGTGACGGAAATCCTCTCCACATCAACCACAGGAGAGGTAACGGTCACCGGTGTATAATCATTGGTAGGAACAGTCAAGTCCTTGATATCAAAGGCAACATCGGGATTAGATTTATCCAGAATCAGCCCCACTCTTGCGAGGACATCCTCGGGAGGAGGGGAGAAGCTCATGCCTGCTCCAACTCTGGGAGGGGCTGCATCAAAAAAGTGTGTTTTCAACATCGCATACAAATTAAAGATGCAGATTAGAACAGAATTTTCTGTTGCTTACTGGAAATATCCACTCTGGTGGGAGATTCGTCTTCAATCCGTAGATGGGAAGAAGGCCTAGCGTCCTCCCCATGTCTCCCAGCCCGAGGCCTCTTTGAGGATGCATTATCCTGGACTAGCCCCGTGTCCCTGGTCAACGGCGGCACCTGCAAATAGCAAAGGGGGTGCATATAAGAAGCATTCCAAAACAAAAAAAAAATGCTCTGGAAAGGGGTTAGGCCATGAAGCAGTCACATGTGGTCCCTATGGGTCTGGAAGGCTTCAAAACAATTTGCTCAGGCTTCAGTAGAAGGACACGAGCCACCTTCCTTACCGTATTCAGGAGGGCATTTGGAGTGACATCCACCTCCAGCTCGGAAAGATACTCCACCGGGCCAGCACAGCCTACTGCATTGATCACGTGGGCTTTCCACTCTGCAAATGTGCTACCCTCAAGTGCTCCCTCGGGCACCGGCTGGGATAACTGGGACTTCCTTCTCAAACCACAGGAGGCCTTCAAATCCTCTTACCAAGAATAGGCTCGTGAAGAGCCAGAGGCCGCCCCCTGGCCAAAAGAAGAGGGAGCTGAAGCGGTTGCTAGTACACCTCTCAGGGGCCTCAAAGCCCCAACATACTGGTTTCTATCGATGGGAATAGATCGGCCCTCTGCCTTCCAGACACTTTCTATGTCCTTGATAGCCCTGGCAGCTCTAGAAAAATGTGATCTGACGAAACCTGGATCAAGGAACAAAGGAGGTAGATCCTCCCTCCTCAAACATCTGTCCTCGGCAGACCGGATGGTGTCGCAATGCTCTCTAAAGACATTGCTGGCCCTGAACCACCAACGCGCATAATGTATGTCAAAATGGCCCCTACCCGTCTGTGCTGGAATAGGAAAATCCCCCTTTACCTCACAACAAAGGAAGTCACACCATGCATCTGCCATGAGATGCACATCGCTATGTCTGTATAATTGAAGAGCCATGGGGAACTCTGCATTTGGAGGGATGCCCCGGTCATACGCAAAATTGCAGGCGAACCGGTGTGGATAATAGGGCTCAAGGACCGCCGTATTGGAACGTCGATAAACTAGCACGCTGGGACAGATACACATAACCCACTTAGCAAGGCCGTAGGAGGAGGGCAAAGCTCGTGAAGACACTCTACAAACTGCTGAGCCACCTTCTTGCTCCACATAAGGGCGATAAAGGTGAGAGAAATGGTCAAGGGCTAAGCCCTCATCTCTCTTGATTGGCAAAAAAGACAGAGCCTTGCGGGCACCCACAAGTTGTGTAATGGCATTATGAGAAGGCAGACCAATGAAGTTAAATATCAGCGAAGCTGTAGGGTTATCAACTAGAGACCTCCGAGAAAGCTCTGGAAATAGTAGCCTGGGCCACACACTCAAATAATGAGTGGGCATCAATATATTCTTGTCTCTGGGAGATGAATATGCTGTCAAAGTCCCAAAAGAATGGTAAATATTCTCGAGGGCAGCTCTCTGGCCACATGCCATCAAGCAGGAATGATATATCACCTCGGCCCGTAGAAGACCTTCCTCGCCATGAGGAATCACAAAGTTGGCCAACTAGTAGGCCAAGTAGGCAGTTAAGTATGTGAGAGGAGGTAGTCCTTTGGAGTTCCATGCCTGTGTAGGAGCAGGCATATGACGTGGATGCGGAGAGAAATCCAAGATGATCTCTCGGCATTGTCCCCAGTTCACACTTGATTGGGCAAAGTCCTCGTGGAAGCAGAATGGGCCGCTATAGAAATAGCTCACCCAGGCATTTAAAGTAACTCGGGGAGTATGGGGAGTCTTGTCTTTTCTTACTCGAGCCAAGTCCCTCCATGTCTTCATCAGAAATCTGAAATAGTAAGGCATGCAACACTTGTCGGCTCCATCTGTATGACTGAGATGCATATCATCAAGTGATAGCTCCTCATAAGGTCGCCCACAAATGGGAAGGTCAAAAATCCTCTAGAAGTCCCAGAGATCCAGAGAGGTCTCTCCCTTAGTGGTAATGAACGTGTTCCATCGGCAGTCAAATCTTTCAGCCAGGGCCTGTAGCAGACCTGTATGGCAAGGATAGGAGTATAAAGTTGTCATAACTGTGTGGCGTATCCTTGCCCTATTCAACACCGACTTGTAGACAGAAAGAATGCCCCATAGTCACTTTGTCGTCCCTCGGTGATAGCTATGGGAAGAGACAACTTACCACTTCCCATACCAACTAGGAGTCTTCAATGTTAAGATTCTCTCCAGTAATCAATCGTGGACAAAATCATCGTTCGCGAATTTCACCCCCGAGAGTGTCAAGAACAAACCATCCACAGTAGGCTCCATGGTCTTATGTTGCCCATGTAAGTGCCAAGTTACCGGAGCCAATGGTGCCGCGCGAATAGAGAAGCTGTTAGAATACTAGAAAATGTCCAAACTCTACTGGTCGGGATACTGCCTATGCTGAGTAAAATCCTCTGGAAAGCTAGGATAGGAGAGAGTATGTAGGCTCTTCATGCTGTCCCTCCCCAATAATATAACTCGCTCGAGGCGGCGCCTCTCCTCTTGCAAAAGAGGATCATCGCTCTCCATGCCAACAAGGGCGAAACTCTAGAGGAAGAGGTGGAGATGGCAGCCCAGGGGGTAGTGGGTTTGATACCCCCCTGACCGCTCATAGGTGTAGACTCCGTCACGTCTTATAATGCGAGAAATATCTACAAGTCCCATGCTGTTACTAGCATTCTCAGTTGGGCCTTCAACGACCCAGTAACAACCAGGATCATAGTTGTCAAGGCGATAAGGCGAACCAGGTGTTCACGGGGTCCCTCAGTGCTTAGTGACAAGGCGCCTGCTTAGGCGTCGTCTAGGCAACACTTTGGTCACTAATTAAAAAATTCAAAATATATTTCTCCTAATATATAAAACAAGAATAAAATATATGAAAAAATATAGAAAATTAATGTAAATTCAGAAGCATGAAGAAATAGCATTAATTAAATTGCATGATAATTATATAAAATTAATTGTATAGAAAATTACATAAAATTTAAAAATAAATGTAAAAAATCAGAAAATTACAAAAGAACATAATAGCATCAAGAAAATTACGGAAAATAAAGGCCAAAGGGTTAGACATACTAACCTGAGGGTTACATTTTTTTAGCTTCATCCTTTTTATTTGAAAGTGTATTTTATTAACTTCATTCATAAAGATATTAGATATAATATGGAAAACAAATTCTAACAAATATAATAAGTTGTATGTGATTGAGTGACTCAGTGTTATAAAGACTGAGTGATTGTTACAGACTGGGGTCTGGGTATCGGAGTTCAGACTGAGAGAGGGGACATGTGGGTATGCAGGAGCTTTCTCTGATATGCTGCGTTGTCCCCTGTCGGTTGCCGCAGAAATGGATGCCTGAACAAGATAAAATTTACCGTGAATAATTAAATCAAAATCCTTGATGAAGACAAAATGATGAAAAAAAGACAGAGGACTTCCGAGAGAGAGGGGGGGGGTGAACAGAGGGCCCCTCTGTGTGGGCCTCTGGGGTACCGGGTACCAAGGTAACCAGACAGGGAGGGGGGCGCTCAGAGAGAGAGAGAGTGGACAAAGACAGACACATGCAGAGCAAGAGACTGAGAGAGACAGCGGGGTGGCGGTGCAGAGACGGGGTGGACTGAGGGATCTCTGTGGGCTTTGAGATATATATATAGAGAGAGTGTGTCACAGTGGAGGGGGGGTGGACATGTGGGGTACCGGGTACCCGACGGGCGGAGGGGGGGCTTTCATAGGCACAGATAGAGCGAGAGAGATGGGGCGGAGTCAGGAGACATGTGGGCATACTGGAGGGGGACAGTCGGGATGAGAGAGAGAGAGGTGGGGGTCATGGGGTATACCGGAGGTCCGGAGGGGAGAGAGAGAGGGGTTGGGAGATAGGTGGGGGCCGTGGGGGGAGAATCAGTCGACAATCCATTGTCACTGTGGGGGGAGAGAGAGAAGAACGGGTGGAGGTGGTGGATCGAAGGGGGGCATACTGGAGGTGGTGGACCGGCAGCGGAGGCTTCACCAGATCGGAGAAGAACAAGCGATGCAGTCGCTACGTTGCTAGATGGTGTGGTGGTGGAGGATCAGAATGACATTGGCTCCGGTGGCAGAAGATGGCGGCGACGACGTTAGAGGACGGCGATCGACGGCGGTCGATGGCAAACCCTGGGGCTAGAAAATGGAGGGAAAGGCTGAAGGGGGATCGGCCGATCGAGAGGGTGAGAATGGAATAGGGATTTAGAGGGGCTTGGGGGGGGGTTCACAGGGTTTTAAGAGGATCCGCGCCTTTTCACTGCAGGTTGGATCCATTTAGCGGGCCGGAGTCAACCAGGTAAGCGCCCGCCTGAGCGTCTTGGCCGCCTGAGCACCCGCCTAGCTCGCCTTTTGAATGGGAAACAAAGCGGGTGCTCGCCTTACCCTTTTAAAAGCGCCTGGGTGCCTAGGTGACGTCTAGGCGCCCGCCTTGCCAACTTTGACCAGGACCCACATCGAAGTTATCCTTAGTGATAGTGTGGGGAGGAAAAGGTGGCATGGGTTGATCAGTCCGCCGATTATAACAATCATTAGCACCCCCAGTTCTAGCACTCCCGAACCGGTCTCTGTCCCTGCCACGGCGAGCCATGTTTGCAAGCACTGTGGAAGCAATAGCAGCAAAAGGTCAGGCCAAACATTCAAGGACAACAATGCAAAAATAAAGCATAGTCCTACAAAGTCCCATTATGTCATCTCGCTTTCCGAGGGACACAGGACAAACAAACTTCTACGGAGAACACGGGCCGCCCGCCTCTTGCCTATGGCTTCAGCGAACGTCCCGTGGGGGGCATTTGTTACACTCGAAACTCTCTCGAAGTATTTTCGAGGAGTTGCCTTTATGATTAATCAACGAGCGCAACGCTGCTTCAAGCCGGCACGATCATGCTGTGGAGTATCTCCACGATACCAGGGTCCATTGACACGACTATGCTCAGCCATGAGATGTGTCACAGTAAAGTAGGATGAAGAAGATTCTTACGTGCACTCGTAGAAGAGACCAAGCGTCGTGTATCATGCGGTCTTGACGAAGGCACACTCCTTCCTCGTCGTCGATGGCACAAAACCAACACAAACAAATGCCAAAGACCTCCCGTACTCTTCTCCACGTGTGCCGCTACGAGCAAGGGCAGAAAAAGGGGCCAGAGCAGGGCTTAAAAGTGGAGGAATTGATCGAGAGACTTCACCGGGGCGAAACAGAGGCCGCCCGGGGTTTTTTGATCCCTTTGGGGACTCGCGCGGGTCATGTTGGCCCCGCTGGGTCCCGCGTGGGCCCAACGGACCCTGCTGGACCCCAGTGGGGTCAAATAGACCCCAGCAGGTCTGATTGACCTCACATGGGGTCGCGTGCGGGTGTGTTGGACCCCGTCGGCCCAGCGGGGTCTGTTGACCCCGCCAGGTCCAGACTGGGGTCCATCCCGCTCGGCCCTCCGGGTCCAAATGGGCCCGTGGCCCTCTCCCAGGTTAAAAAAAAAGAAGAAGAAAGAGTAAAAAAGAGGAAAGAAGGTGGAGGACCCACCTTGACCACTTAAGCTCTCAAATTGGCCTTTTACGTCAAGGTGGGGTCTAAAAAAAATGCTTCTTTTGTCCGAATGGGGTCTAAAAACTCCTCTTTTGTCAAGATGAGTCCTCACTTTCTATAAATACCCCTTGGGTCTAAGGAGGGGGGGGGGGCAGAGAGACGAAAAGACACACACGAGGCCTGAGAGGACAAGTTACACACTACGAAGGACACACTCGTTGGTCTGTTTGTGAAAGTCCATTAAGAGTATGTTATATAAATACCCCTGAGCTTTGTACTTATGCCCCTATAGGCTATATTTGTAATTTTCTATGTGCTCTGCACGGCTAAATTATGTAATTCAACCAGATAATCAGGAATTATAGAAATGTCCCTCCCGAGATTGCAAGAAAACTCAAGTCCTGTTATTTGTATTTTTACCCTGTAACTTTTTGTAATGGTGGCTTATGCCCCTGTGTCCCGCGTCAGTGGGGAGACCCCTTTCTTTTGAACAGTCGACAATTCGCCGACAACGTTTCACTCACATATGAATACACTCAGATGTTCCCTTATGTGCCGGTCAAGAAAAAATTACAGATGAATCCTGACTTTCAAATAATTGTGCATATACCCTTCTCTCGGAAATGACCACCCGTCTGTTTTCCATGAAACCCAACGTCGTTCTTTCACTCAAAGGTCTTGTCAAACCACCGTTACACTTAAACGTGGTCTCAAACTCTAAACTTACTCGGGATTTGATAAAATTACCGAAATACCATTGCAATCCAAAAATGGCTAAATAACTCTCAGAACTTTCCGGAAACTGTCTCAGTATCCTTGGAAGTCAGAGATTACACCGTAGTCTCCCTCCAAATTGGAAATTATAGAAAAGTCCTTAGCCTGGTAAAATTATCAAAATACTCTTGGAAATCAAAAATTATCAAAATACCCCTAGAGTCTAGAAAATCTTTCGACGCTTTGAAAATGCCTACGGCTTCTGTAAAATTACAGTCATATCCCCAAATTACAGGCTTTTTGCCTAATTTAGTGGCCTTTGATGAAACTCTAGTCCTACTAATACTTCGGTGGTGAATGAAAATAGCTTTAAGCCATACAAACAAGTCTGCCCTCGGGATCAGGACCTTTATAGAGGATCTTAGGATTTCTTTGACAGTCAATCAAGCGTGTTTGGACGTTATGCCGATGTAAATCAACACTGACTGCGATCAGTGGGGAAAGGTCCATCACTCGAACTCAAATCGTCTGATATGAAGTGCACCCATGGAATAAACCCTGCACAGGCTATTTATGCAGTCCCTATATGTGCATTTTTATAAATTTTTCCTTTTCATCAAATGCTCAGTGAGAAATTTATAGAGGCTTGCTCTCTTTAAAGAGAATATTTTTCCATGACCAACAGTCCCACGCTTTCTTCCTGAATAGGTGATGAATTGATCATTGGCAAAAATGCCGTCATATGGAGAGACCGCCAAGCTTCCCCCCTCATTCTTTTTCACGACACAGAGATAGTTATTTTTTTGTAATTTCAACCTTCAGCTAAGGGTGAATAGTGGCAGATTTACATACTTTATGCTAGAAGGTATTTTGTAATTGTAATGTGTAGTTTGATCTTAACAATGGTTCACTTGCCAAAAAAAACCCATACTATTTTTCCCGATTTCTGTCCGAACCACCGGTTTTCATCCTGGTTTGCATATGATGCTGGATATGTGTCACAGTAGTGAGTTGCAGAATATGGAATGGTTTGAGGGAATGAGGGATTTGATCTCTGCTTAGAATTTTTTCCGTGACTGGTAAACTTTTAAGAAGCATAAATAAATTTTTGTGGACGAGGGACAGCAGGAGCATTCATTTTTTTTCCAAGAACCCAACACTTCTTATGTATCAAACATGGATCTAGCTAGAGAATGCAATAGGAACATCTCCTGCAGTTCTTACTCTAGGTCCTTGGATGTGAATGAGTTTTGAGATACATTGTCCTTGCAGATTTTTTTTTGAGTTGTTGGAGCCGTAGTGCTTTGGTGGAATCCCATTTTTAGTCAGAATAAATCAGACTATGCTTGTGCGGGTTAAACAAGGGACACATGCAGAAGGCTTAGGATTTGGGTACTATCAATGTGGGCTTTATCCCTCTTTTCTTAATATATTTGTGGTACCATCCACCTTTCAAAAAAAAATAAATCAATGTGGGCTTTTAATAGTTATGATAAGCTGGCATATGTCAAGGGATTTCTTAAAAGAAAACATTTCTTTTTACTGATAGTTCATGACCAGTTAAATATACGAAGTCTCAGTTTCATGATCCGTTCCCATTATCCAATAGCTCACCTTTCAGGACAACTGTTATATAGCCTGTCAGGAGCTTCTGGTCTGAAATCATGTGCAGCGACTAGTTTCAGCGGACTTGAAAGAGCTTATACATCCATTGTCCTGCATGCTGTTTGTGTTTTCTATTAGTTACGAATTGATCCTGTGATCTTAATATCTTTCATAAATCTCAGGGACAACTGCTACTCAATTCAGCAATCCATTTTTCCTTACCTATCTTTGGGATATGGATAGCCCATTGTACCTGTTCCTTAGCTGAATATTGAAACCTCCAAGCCTAGTGGATTCATAGTCTTCAAGAATGTAAAAGGATTGTTTCAGTTCATCTAATTATGTGCTAACTGCTAGCCAACAAATTTTTTCCTTGATGTTTTTCTAGAATCCCTACAATGTCAACATCCTTCTGGCTGGCTATGACAAGGATATTGGGCCATCACTCTACTTCATCGATTACCTTGCTACTTTGCACAAGATTGACAAGGGTGCATTTGGATATGGATCGTTCTTTTGTCTCTCTCTCATGGACAGGCACTACCACAGCGGTATGTCATTAGATGAGACCATTGAATTGGTGGACAAATGCATAATGGAAATCCGATCAAGGCTGGTAATTGCACCACCAAATTTCTTAATTAAGGTTGTAGACAAGGATGGAGCTAGGGAGTACGCATGGCGAGAATCCATCAAAGATGCTGAAGCTGCTGCAGCATGAGCTGGTTTGCTGTCAGGTCTTATCTGCTTCCTGTCATTTTATGGGCTGATTAGAGCGTCCTCTAATATGGGTCAACAAAGCTAATATCAGCACTTACTGATTTGGAAGCCAAAAAGAGACATTTTATGTGTGCCATTTTGTCTTCTGTGTGAGAGAATGAACTTCTGTGAAGAACGTGTAGTGGTCTTGAACCTGAATGATTCTGCATTGCACTTTGATATATTTCGGAAACAATGGTTGCTAATCATACTTCACCTTTTGTTGTTCTTTTAAATTGTGTTACAGATCAGAAAAACTGCAAATTGCCCTTCTTAACCCTAAACTCTACCAATCTGAAGTATATTTTCAGCCGTCTATATGTGTTCAGGCATGCTTTGGTTTGAAAAGTTTCAGAGATAATATACACAGGAAATAACTCGATAAACGGTATATATCCGCAAAAGGAATGTTTAATGACTACAACGAACTGTAGATAAAGATTAATACTTGTTGCACAACTAAAGGACTTGAAGGACCAGTAGGATGGGAAGGTGCGGGACTTGCTGCACTCGTATTATTCGCGGATAAATGGTCATGTATGATAGCAATTGTGCCAAGTAAACAAACTGTCAGTTTCACCATTTGTTGCTGTAAAAGCATCACCACAGCATCCGAAGACCCCCAAAGGTAGAAATATATATTAATATGTTAACACCTTCTAAAAACATATATTTTTATGTAAACCTTATGGCGCCTGCAGCTTGTATTAAGTTGTAAGAAGGTGTAGTCTTATTAGTGATGTTCATTTGCAGAAGATCAGGAATCTCTCCTCTTTCAGTGTATTATCTCTTGTTCATCAATACATTTGGTGCTGCAGTCCAAGGTTTGTCAACTTGGGGAATCTGATCGGATTGGGATCGTTATGATCCTGTACGAGTCACTCGAGTCGGATGTGACTCGGACTGACTCGGTCCGAATCCACTCCCATCCTCCCCTCACCTCATCCCAACGGCCCCTTTTTTTTCCAACTCCGGCGGCATCCCTACTCGCAGTAGACCATGGTAGTATCTCGGCCCTCTCTGGTGCCTCTTTTGGATCTCCTCTGCCGTGAGCCAACTGAATCGAAACCCCCCCTCCCCCACCGTCTTCAGCAGCTAGTAGTTGCCCGTCGGATCGACCTCCACCGTCTTCAGTCGCTGCACACTGGATCGGCCGGCCAGGTCGTCTGGAATTAGGATCAAGAGCCCCATGCGCTCTTCCGTCTTCAGTCGTTCAACGGCTGTGCGTCGGATCAGCCGGCCAGGCCTCTAGAGTCTGGATCAAGAGCCCCTCACGCAGAATCGGCCGGCCAAGCCTGGAAGGAAGAGGGCAGGTGGGGGACAGCTCCACCTGCAGACGGTCGTATGCGACTCGAGTGATCCGCGGTGGATCATGTCTCAGATTTTTACAGATACGATGTAGTACTCCTGACTCTGAGCAAACCATGCTGCAGTCTAGCTTTTTTTCTTGGGAAAAACAACCCAAGTAACGCCAGGCACCACGATGCTTGCTATAAGTTTGAACAGCTGAACCCCAACTCAGAAACTCAGGTGAGTAGTCTCTTTTTTGTTGTTGTTGGAAAGGAGGTAAATGGTCTTCTTCTGCTCTACTTGTGGCAAACGGGTCCTTCGAGCAACCACCGCCACCCCCTCCGAAACAAGTGATGCGTTTCCCCCCATCTGTTGGAGGTCCTACCTTGCAGCACCTATTGGCAACAACAGCGCAGGGAGCAACTTACGATCACATGACGCCTCCTTGGAAGACAATATATCTCTCTCTCTCTCCCTCTCGCGCGCGCGTATGTTTCCGTATTTGAGGGCATCGATTTGGAAATGCGTTTGTAGAGATTTCAAATGACTGAGATTGGAATTTTCCAAGTTACTTACACATTGAGATGATGCTACTGATGGGGATCCTCGGCAGAGGCTCGCAAAGCACGCTGACTCTGACATTTAGGGGAATGATTACCGTAGTTTGCATTTTCATTGACTAACATCTAAATATTTTTTTCACACAATGACATGAGGTTTAACTTTTGACCAATCAAGCTATTATGCGTATGTCCTTCCCAGTACAAAAAAAGGTTGTGATGGACCATCCCAGTGTGATTTTGCATGATGGGATCGGATCATTCGCTGGCTGCCCACAGAGTAGCCATCAAATCTCATTATGAAGATCATTCATCAGCTAATCAAAGAGATGCCCCCATACCTACCACCCACACGTCACAACACAAGGATGTTCCCCACTTCCCCTAATTGTTGTAAGATGACGACTCCTTACAAAAGAGGGGAGGTGAATCCGCAAGGGCAGATATCTACACGCGTTTTGTTTCTCAGACATAGGAGGTACAGATGTAAAGAGAGTAAGAGACTGGGCTGTTGCTAGATTCGTTTGGCACACCTCTCAAGGAAGGAGTAAACCACAAACCATTGAAGAGGGGGATGCGAGAACATTTACCTGAAAGAACTCCAGATCTTGGATGGAGAACAAATGTGTGAATGGCATTCTTATTCAGGATAAAAACCTTCTTTTCAGATTAAGAAAAAAGAAACAGGCAACAAGAATGATGAATGCTTCAAATCAACTTCTGCGACACGATGAGAAGAAAACTGGTGCCGAGGCAGAAACCATCTCCGTGGCCCAAATTTCCAAAAGAAACTATATCTGGACTTCCTCAGATCAAATACACGGGAAGCGGAGGAGGATGAAAAGAAAGATCATGTAAACTTCATGGACCACGAGTTGGATTGAAGCAAAAGCATCCCCCCATCTGATCTTCGGGTATCATGCCACCACCTTTGCTCGTGTCGATAGACTCCAGAAGCCTCACGACATCAGCCATGTCTGGTCGCTTCTCAGCATTCGCATCCCAACATTTCCGCATGATACTTGCAAATGAATTGGGACAGCACCGAGGAATCTCAGGTCGCAAGTTCTGATAGGACAAAATCAAACAAAAACATTCTCTTTTTAAGTACACACCATTTGCGTTGTATCCATGGCAATCATCCCATAAACTAAAGAAAACAATACTGACCTGACGAACAACAGCAGATGAGACTTCTGCAAAGCTGAGATCAGGATATGGCATGTCACAACAGTAGATCTCCCAAAGGCATATTCCAAAGCTGTATACATCACAACTTCTATTGTATGGTTTGCCAACCAAGACCTGAGTGCATTATCTTGTTAGAAAGTAATGAACAAGTAAACAAACAAAACAAACAAAAAAACACAGTTTCTTGATCTATCCTACTCACCTGGAAGGCCTTCTTTAAGGAACTCAAACAGAAAAGGATTTCATTTGAAATTTTATAGAACAACCAATTTGTCTTGAAACAACAGACCCAAATTGTTTACCATAATCCAATAAAACCATGGATAAATATTTACGCAATTTTGAGAACTACCAAAAATGAATGTCTAGCCATTGAGGTTTCAAATTTAAGAGCACAGATGAGTACCTCTGGAGCCATGTACCCGAGTGTGCCAGTTTCACCAGTCATGTCCTGGGGATTCTGTGCCTCAACACGTGCAACACCAAAATCAGCAATTTTTAAAGTCCGATGGGAGTCAAGTAACATGTTTTCAGTTTTGACATCACGATGCACAATCTTCTGTGAGTGGAGATAGCTCAGCCTGCAGCAGATACACAAGACATACATTATTCTGTTTTGTGAATTCCCTATTCAATCCATGTTCAGTAAATAAAATGATACATGGTACTCTTACCCCCTTGAAAGATCCAATGCTAGCTGGATCACAACCTTATAAGCAAGTTTTTTCCTCCTGTTTTTTATTAAGAATTGCTTCAGTGTCCCCCCTGGAAGATACTCCACCACAACACAACATGCTCTAGCCGGAAGGGAATTGTAGAGGTTGTTTGTTGGATTTGTCTGTGGGATCCTGAGTTCTGAAGTTCCCATTGATGCGCCAACAAACTGCAACACAGTAAGCATTTAATGTCGTAAGAAAGCTTGGACGGGGAAATGAATTCCAACTTATACCTTTAAGTAACCAAGAATAATAAGAACAAGAAGTAAGCAGAGGCAAACTATGACTGTTAGCCAGCAGCTGTACAATATTTTTTCCACTGGCATATAAAAATTAATGACAGCAATTTCAAATGATCCAGTATCGTGGTGATAGTCATAAATGACTGAGTACAAATGAATTGAGTTCCAACAACACTTTACGGGAATAACTTACCTTTGTAACATTTGGATGGTCAAGCTTGTGCCAAACAACCACCTCCTGTTGAAATGATACCCGAAGTGCAGCAGTTTCAGCATCAGTGGAAACACCATCTGCTCCCCAGTCCAGAATCTTGACTATAATAAGTAAATAAAATTATGTTATGGATATTGCTCCATTTACAGTAAGGATCTAAAGAAACAACATAAATAGTATCTCATCTGACACTACAGCATTTGGGAGGAACTGAAGAATGAGAGGCAGATTTCAAATAGATTCATCTCTCATTTTATTCACTGCTAAACACTCATTACGGATGAAAAGAAAACTCTTAAATTAAATACTGGCATAAACATGCACAACAATAAGATAGGTGACCTGTTTCCCGCAGAAAATCAACAATAGAACTGGCAGAAACCTGCTACGCACAATAATTATGCACTTCGTGCTTCTCAATTAAGAGTGGTGAACAGGTTATTCAGGAGCCTAAAGGGCCTAATAGACAGATCCACTTCACAATCGGATTTTGCTCCTGAACACACTGGCCCCTCTTATTCCTCTACCAGTTCGTACAAATACATGCAGATAGATGTGCATGAACATGCAAAGGTATAAAGGAGCACCCCAACATGCAGAAACCAAACATAGCACAGGCTTGATTGCAGCAAGTTGAAGAAAACAATATCAGCATCATCAACATTGACATAAGCAATGTGCTTTTACTGTCAGAAACTTGACAAGCACATCATTTATGAAATCAGAGTTTTTTTGCTGCTAGTGATTAAAGAGACACTCGGGAGCCTAAAAGAGTGGGATTCCTTTAGGCATAATTTGCATATGCATGGCATTCTGCTCCTAGATTCATTGGCATTTCCATTCCCTAAATGGTTCATGTAAATGTGTGCATACAGACATGTATGCACATGCAGAGAACATCCCCACATATGCTGAAAACAAAATTGCACCAGCAAGACCTTTCTTCAGCAAGAAATTTTTATTAATATGAACCACAATGTGTAGAAGTATCTGCAGAGAACGTGAAAAAATAGTGACCATGTCATGGAAGACAGAATTGGCCGATTTGGATCAGGATCACAGCTTGGCAATCTGATTCTAGGCCATAATAGGCCAAAAAGAATTTTAAAAAATCTTGGAATCTTGGCCAGGCCAGTTAGAGAACCCCAAAACCAATATAACAGAGTGGCCCTTGGACACCCAATGTGCGACTAACTGCTTTCCCTAACAGGGTGAAAGCACAAACCATATATCTGTTTGCTTGTGTTGACTCATCATTAGGAATGAGGTAAATGTCTGAAGTGCTAAGTCGATGACATATCTCAGTGCTTCAGACACCAAAAGGAGGTCTTCATCTTAAGTGACAATCTTCAGATAATATTTTCAAACTGCCTAAAAGTTTCCAATAAACTACTACTTCAGGCCTCATTCCTTTTTCAGCTAAAATCAAGGCACCTTAAATGTATCAACATATCCCATAACCAAAACAGAATGACCACCAGCGTACACTAAGAGAAACACATCTGGACACTGTTGTCCTAGCTGAATTGATAATATATCATCCAGAGATATGGAAAACTGCTGAACTCATATGGAAAACAAACATCATCCAAGAATAGTTGCCAAATGAGAAAGTGTACACCAATGGGAACAACTTTGTATTTCAACAGTTGCACATTCTGCCTCTAGCTAAAACTCACTCTTTAGGACTCTATAACTTAGGGACTAGAACTTTGTAATAAGTTGTTGTGGTCATGAACGACAAGTAGGCCGGTGATGGGCTTGGGATGGAGCAAGCTGGTAATGTCCACCAAAGTTGTACATTGAAGAAGCTGGAGGAATTGTACATGAAAAAACTGTGTGAGGAAAGACTAAGGCTGGATGGGAAGCTGAACATGATGGTTTATACCCATTATATCAAGGATTTGTACTTCAAAGACTGATCAGAGATGCAGTAACTGCTGGGGAGAAGATCTGTGCTTTGGAAGGGGTCTTAGAGCATGGACTGTTTCTAGCCATGGCCAGTGCAGTTATTATCGACAGAAAGAGCCATGGTGAAGACCAAGTGCAATCTTGGGTCAGTTAGCAGATGGGAATATGCACATTCCTTTCCCTTCTTCAATATTTCAATTTTTTTAGAATTCAAAACATCACTAAATTCTTCTTGAGGAAAGTTTTAAGTGGCTTGTGGGGATTTTCTTACCCAAGAAAAAACGCTCCTATATAGATAGATAGTGGTGTAGGGTAAGCCAAAAGCATTCGTCTGAATCATGCTTAGCATGTGAGTCTGTCTCCTGTCCAAACGGATTAAAACTGTATCAATTGGTTGAGGCCTTGAGGGAGATTATATATGATCAAAACAGCAAAATGCTATCTCATCGATTTGATATTCCATCAGAGGAACAAATTAGTGGCGCAAATACCAAAAAGATTACCATGACTGGATGGAAACGTGAGAGTAAACCTTAATAAGGAAGTGCCGAGTGCTTAGTAGGTACAGAACACACAAGGACCCTATCATAAGCCCCAAAAAGATTCAAGCTGAAGGTATATATAGGGTAACACATGATGGATGGAAATGTGATTATCTGATTCATCTTTGTCATGAGAAAACAAGAATGTATGAGCCAAAAAGAAAATTAAACCAAAAAAAAGAAGATAGTACACAGATCCTAAGGCGAATGGGAGAATCGAAAATTCATGACCTTGCCTAAGGTTTCAGTTGCCAGTGCTCCTATCTGAAAAAAAAACTCATGTTTTCTTTGCAGGAACATTCATGGAGGTTAATGGGACCCCTTCCATTGTAATCTAATTTTATTTAGTCCACAATTAGATCAGAAGGATTCAAATCATTGGTTGTCATTAACAGTGCCATCAAGCCTCATGCCTATCTGGGATTAACCTATAACTTTGAAAACCAAGTCCCAGAGATCCAAAAGGTTTTTCTCCATGCAAGTCTTAA
This sequence comes from Amorphophallus konjac, assembly GCA_022559845.1. Taxonomy (NCBI): domain Eukaryota; kingdom Viridiplantae; phylum Streptophyta; class Magnoliopsida; order Alismatales; family Araceae; genus Amorphophallus; species Amorphophallus konjac. The sequence goes on along the minus strand of CM040122.1, from coordinate 460,826,732 downwards.
CCATGCTTGCTTCTCATTTGTTCTGACAAACCCTGTGACATACACCACTTAAGAAACAAGCTTCAAAGTAGGATGCCGCAGTCCAATTTAAAGTTAGTTGGGTCGCATTAGGTACCTAGAAAATAACATCTTAAGAGTAGCATATGTGGCATAATAAAATGAAATAGCACATAAGCATCCATACAGGCAAACAGGAAAATAATGGAGCTGTAAAAGGGACAAAAAAGACACAAGTAGCATACATAATATAGAACAGTGTGATGGGATCATGCCTAGACCTTAGCATCTGTGTGTTTAACCTTCTTTCATCATTAACCTCTTTCTGCTGCGAGAGCTGCACTTGTAATTGCATCTTTTACTTCCATTTTATTACTTCTAACCATGTTTTCACAGGGAAAGATCTGCATGGTTGCATCAACTATTTCTAACTAAGTCTTAGCTCATTACATGAATGTGTGTAGCACATTAGTGCCAGCCCTCCATGTCCATGGCAAAAGAAACAGAAGTTACACTACACCATCTAGTGAACAAAAATTGAAAAGATCATTAAAAAAGCATATGAAAATGGAAAAATCCATTGCCTAAACCAAAAGAGCAGAAAACCAAGACATTCAGCAAAGCATTTACCACCACGTCTGATTGTACTACTTTCCTTATTCCATTGATGTCCATCAAATTTGCCTTTCAATCCCCCCTGAACCTTCTCAGCTTTTCAGTTTTCCCAAATCCCAATGAATTTGCATTGACATCATCAACCAACCTATTGTGCTATGAAAGTCTCAAGTTTATTTGGCTAGCTTGAATTTGAAAAATAGATGATAAAAAATTCAGGTCATCAAGACCCATGACAAACATTCTCAAAGCCATTCTTCTCATGGCAAAATTACTCATTATATGGACTTTGTTTTCTTCTATTTTCCAGAAAAGGCATCTTATTTTAAATGGGCTTTCAAAGATCCAAAGAATTTTATTACTTAAAAGTAAACACAAAATTCTTTTATCATTCACAAAGGAAGTTACCGCATATTTCTTATTGCCCACTTGTTTTCTCAAAACTTATACATGAAATGACAATCTGACAGCATGCCAATGAGGGGAAAGAAAATGAAAAGCAGAAGGAGCAGGGGAAGGTTGGAACAAGGGGAGGAGAGACAGAGAGATATAAGATGCACAAAAAGCGGTACAGAAGACTCAAGTATCCCACTATATTTGTTGCTCAATCTCTGTCAGTGACTGGAAGGAAGGTTGGATTTCATCCATTGATCTTATGCACTAGCACGGACTTTCTGATCCAATGCAACATCAGTGAAAATCCCAAGTCAGGGTTATTTGTGCTTCTCTTCACTGAAAAATTTTCTGTTTCCTGACTTGGCTTATTACCCAAGGCACATAACATGCCGCCTTTCTTTTTTCCTTTTTTTTTTGTTTTCTTGGGGGGGGGGGTGAGAGAGGCGGGTGCATGCAGAAACCATTCCCCAAATACATGAGAAATCAACAGTTTGCCCATACACGATTCATCCATGCAACAAATGAGAACAAAGGAAAAAGAAAGCGGAGTCACTACTTTGGAGCTCAAAATAGCACTACAGCCAATCATAGACGTACCGATGAGCGTGTCTAATTAACAAGCAAGACAGACATGCAACATAGCAAGCAAGCAAAACTTATGGAACACCTGCCACACCCTGAGCCATGATAGAAACCTCACCAGAAAGAACATCTACATCTCTAAACAACAACGGTGTTGCGAAACCTAGGCCTAAAGATGAGTATGCCACATATATAGCAAGCAAGAAAATTATGAATCACCTGCAACAAGGACCCAAAAGATGAACAAGGCCACATCTATAACAAATAAGAGCATCTCGAATCACCTGCAACATCTTGGTCGTCATAGTTGCCCCGGTAGACGGTGCCGAAGGTCCCGCGGGCGATAATATACCTTAAATTCAGCTTGGACAGATCAATCTCCCAAGCTTCCCGAGGCCTCTGGGCAAAACTCTTGTCCCTGGACCAAGCCTTGCTGAGGCGCTTCTCTAGCTGGTAGTCCAGGTCCTTCAGGTCGATCTTGTCGGCCCTGAAGAACTCCTTACCGCTGAGGCTCCTGAAACTCTTCGCTTTGGAGTTCAGCCCGACGTCTCCGGCCGGGGCCGCATCTTTCACTTCCTCCTGCTTGTTCTTGGGTTCCATCCTTCCCAACAAGCCACCCGACCCTGATGAGATTGCAGTTGGGGGAGAAGAGGGAGGGACGGACCCTTCCAATTAAATCGGCAGAAGGAATACGAACCCTAGTGAGATTCTGAAACTTTCACCATCCCCTAAGACAGGTGGGCAGTTCGGAGGTTGAAACGTACAAAGCTCCACCTTGGCCGTCTACCCAACACCGGATGGGGATTGGGGCAGAAGGAACAAGAAATCTAATGGTATTCGGAAATTTCACCGTCGCCTCCAGCGGGTGGGCAACTCCGAGGACGAAACCTAGATAGCTCCCTCCTTGGCCGCCGCCCCCCCCCCCGCCTCCCCAACAAACACCCCACAAAACAGCCTACACGTCACCAAGCCACGAGAAGACCGGCCGAGTTAAACAGATTTAACGCGGAAAGGTGGAACAACCCGACCCACCACGGCGGCCAACGCCGAAATCGGGGGCAACTGGGAGGAGAATCCGGCAACGGGCGATGACCTGGGGATCCCAAGCGCCACGGAATTCAAAAGGCAAGGCCTAGGAATTCAAAAGCAAGCCAGACGAGCAAGAGGCGGACGGGGGAAAACCGGGGGAACCCAGGAAAAAAAGGAAGGAATTTTTTTAGGAAATGTGGAGGTGGACGGGGGAAAACCGGGGGAACCCGGGGGAAAAAAGGAAGGAATTTTTTTAGGAAATGTGGAGGTTCTGGCGCGTGGGGGAGGGCCCCGTTATTTGACCGCGGGGAGGAGGGGAGACGAACCGGGGGAGGGAGGGAGGGCCCTCCTTCCACCGGAAGCCTCAGGGTTACCTTTCATAGGGCGATCAAAAAAAAGAAAGAAAGAAAGTGGGGACGAAAGAAGAAAGCGAGGTTGGGGAGGAGGAGGCGGAGGGCCGGTCACACGTCATCTCCGACATCACCCCCCACCCCCAGCCAAAGGTGGTAAGCCGATTAGAGAGAGAGAGAGAGAGAGGCCCAACAGCTGGTGGTACCTTCGGAGGAAAAGGACAACCCCTCCATGCCAAATGGAACCGCAGGCGATGACCCCAAGTGGAGAAACCAATGAGGCAACAGGCAGGCAGGCAGGCAGGCAGGTGTCACAGAGAGAGAGAGAGAGAGAGGGAGGGATGTGCGTCTCTACCATCATTCAAACGCACCGGCATCATTCATTCCCACTTGCGTTTTCTGGCGGGCAATCCGCCGCGTGCTAAAATTTTCCGACCCAGTACAGAATACCCTCCATGGCGGTGGCAGAGACACGAGTCATGGCATGTTTCATTGTTTCCCCCACCCACACCCAGCATGCGCAGATGCCATCTCTGCCGAGTTGGCTCGCTGCCCCTGTTCGGCTTTCCCCTTCGTGTGGCTCTGCTGCGGCCATGCAAGACTCCCACTTGCTGGCAGGGGAAGATGCCGTGGACACTCGCGCGTGCCCCCGCATTGGGCTCTGGCAAATCCCCTCCAATGGCAGAGGAGACAAGACGACAGCAGCGGGTTGGGGGGGGTGGGGGTAGCCTCTGCACATTTGTTGAGGAAACTACACACTACACAAGAGGAAGGATTTGCGAAGTAATACCACACAGAATCATGGAATTTGGACACATTGTTTGTGTTGTCCTGACATCTCCCCGAGAACGCAACAAAGCAAATCAAGCATCATCCTTTTCTATTAATATTGTTAATACTCTAAATCGTCACGGCAAGGAATTTGTCTGCATGTGTGTTATTTTCTAGTCCGAGCTTGGTTGAAGTTCTTAATTTTAACGATTACATATTTTGACTTTTGTAACTCTTTTATTTGTTCAAATCTAATTATTTATTATCTATTATCATATTTCATCGAATCAAATCCCTGTATCATTAGGATTAAAACTTATGTAGATTTCAAAACGAAGTTGCAGAAAAGAATTAATTATCACTACCCATGAGGCAAGACTTATAGTTTTGCACCTTGATCTCCGTGTCCCAGTGAACCAGGCATGGTTTTACTGCATGTATATATAGGCCCTGAAATATTTACTATAGATCGGTAGATAATCCACATGTGATGCAGTAGAAACCTATGAAGCGGAGGTAACTAGGTATTTTCATAAATAGACAACAGTTTACATGAACATTGGTCAGCCAAAGGTGTCACACAGTGACAGATGATTAATTATAATTATATTTAACGCTTTTGTGATCTCTTTCATTGGTTGCACTTCCTGTCAAAGGTTACAGGGAGAAAACACAGTAGAATAATGTAAGATATTGTATTTGTTTGATACATGAAATATGGTATTTCCTAATACCGAATTAGATTTGTTTTCTGATCATTAACGTGCTGACTATCTCTGTTTCTATTTCAGATGATCCTGATTAATTCTCTGTAAAATTCTGAAAATCGTGTCTCTTCACTGAAATTAATGATTTCTGGTTACTGAAAATAAAATTATGAAAATCATCTCTTGTTCGCTGAATATTATTATTTCTGTTTCCTGAATATAAAAATCGTAAAAAATAATTAATGTTTCCTGAAATAATTATTTTTGTTTACTGAAAATGAAATTCTGAAAAAAAAACACTTCTGTTCCCCGAAAACAATTATTCCTATTTGCTGAAACTAATTGTTTCTGTTCACTGAATCTAAAGTTCTCTGGAAATTATTTCTGCTCATTTAAAATAACTATTTCTATTTGTGAAATTAAATCCTAAAAATAATTATTACTGTTTTTCTTAAAATAAAATTATGACTTACTGAAATTGTTTATGTTATGTTGAAAAACATAATTTAATTTCTATTTTCATTAAATTGTGCTTTCACTAGTTACTTTGTGCTAGTTCTAAAATAAAATCAATCAATTAATTATATATATTTTTAAAATGTATAATTATTCAATTGTGTTGACAAAAATGGTCATTTCATTTACAGATGGTATCACCCCCGTTCTCTCTATGGCCACCCTTATAACTAAAGAACTCTTAGTGCCAAACTTAGAAAAATTTGATGGAGGAACTTTAGGAGGTGACAAAATCAAATGTGATTTTGGCTAACAACTCTAGACCTTATCTCGGCAAATAGCGAGAGCACAACCTAAAGTCGTGAGTCATGTTCTTCCCAATACATCTCTCTCCGTATCCAAATCCAAGCATCTCCTGCTCAAGTTGAACACGAGCCATCTACCTCCACCCTAACACATGAAGAAATTGATTATCATTGTCTTCATAGAATCCTATGGGCCTTATCTGACAACCTCTATAATCTATATTACGACTCTAAAAGTAATGGTGAGCTATGGATGTCTTATAGGCTAAATATGGACTTGGTGATGTTGGAATTAAACGCTTCAGAACATCTGACTTTAACAAGTTCAAATTTGTGGACAACAAACCCATGAATGACCAAATACATGAATTTGACAGTTTAGTTCATGAATTAAGAGCCATCGAATCTTAGCTAGATGAAACCTTCCAAGTATCTTATATATTAGATAAATTACCCTCATCTTAGTCTAATTTCACCAAAACCCTTAGTCACACTTGTAGACACGCTATTCCTGACATCATCTTGAGTAAATCTTATATTACCATATGACGCCCCGTAGTGGTTTTCACATTTTGAATCACTTGAGTGCTCCCCTTTCTTTCCTTTTACCTTTTGAGTGGGGGAACATGACGCTTCTTTGGGATCCGAGCGGAAGCCACCTCACTAAGGAAATCGTGCAGCACGCGGATGGCGCCGCTCCCAACTGGACGCTCCGGAAGAATCCAAACACGAAGACGTCTAACGGTTAGACGCCGACGACTTTCCGGGGCCGATCCGACAGAATTTCTTTGAGGCGTCCAGGTACCTGGACGCCTTACTGTGTCTCATTGAGGTGTCCCGGAGCCTAGACGCCTCACTTGCATGCCTGTCCTTTGAGGCGTCCAGGAGCGTGGACGCCTGTTGACACTTAAAAAAAAAAAGAAGAAAGGAGGAAAGATGAGATGGGCCAAATAAATGGGCTAAGCCCAATACAAAATGAAAAGAAAGAAAAGGGGCGCAGAAGGGTATATGTGCAAATGGAGAAAAGAGAAGGGGGAAAGAGAAAGAAGAGGTTTTATTAAAAAAAAAGGAAAATTGGGAAGAAAAATCGCGGTTCCTGTTCACGCTACAGTACCCCGTGTCTGTATATCTTCCCTGTTCACCTTCTCCCCCGCAGCTTCTCCCTCTCTTCTCTCCCATGCGCGCCGGCCCCCCTTGCCTTCGCATTCAATGCCCCATGCCGCCCATTCCGCCAGCCGCTGCTCACCCCTAAAGCCCGGGCTCCCCCTCTCCCTGCTCCGCCGTTCGCACGGCCCTCCTCGCCCTGCTCCGCCGTTCGCCCTGGCCGCCCTCTCCAGGAACAGTTGCATCAGCCAACAACAGGACAGCAGCGGCAAAGCGACGGCATCATGGCGCGGTTGACAGCGTGACAGCAGAAGGGTAGCAGCAGCGGCGGCAACGTCAGCAATGAAGGTACCTTCGACAGCGACAGCAGCCGTATGGGGCAACGACAGTACGAGGAGCAACAGCAGTGGCCGATGGTGGCTTCAGAAAGGGGTCTCCAAAACCCCTATAAAAGCCGGCGTATGCTGAAGAAATCCTCTCTTCGGTCTGAAGTTCGGTGGATCGGTGAGTGAGAACCCTCTTTAGTCTCCTGTATCTGTTCAGAGAAGAGAGAAAAAGGTGAGGAAGAGGAGAGTCCTGCCCCTCTCTCTATGTATTCCTTGCAATGTTTTTATTCTTCTTCTTCGCTCCCCAGTATGTAAACCCCATCCTCACATTCATCCGGATGTGGTGGAAGTTGATCATATAACAGAGTAAAAAGGAGAGCCTGTCCGATTTGTGTTGTCTTCTGCACCCTCAGTCTCCTCGTAGCTCCATAAAGAAGAATACCCCCTGTTGTCCCTCCGATTCCTTTTCTTTAGCCGCGCTGTCGTGTTGGCCCCGGCCCTCACGCAGTGTTCGGCCGTGATCGAGACGACTCTCGGGTGATCGGAATCCCACGCAGGTTAGCCTTCGGGATCCCCGGCCCCCATACGGGAGAAGTCTACATGATCGCAACCCATGGGTCACTGGGCTCCCACGCAGGCTAAGCCTTCGGGACCTCCAGCCCCAAATGGGGTATCCACGCCGGTGTTGTCGCTTACGCACGCACCTTGCTTTTTTTGGGGCCGTCACTCCTTGTGGGCGCGCACCCGTGTAAACCCCCTACGCTCCGGGTCTAGGGGAGGTGCTGCCGGATTTTCACCGGGTGATTTGAGCTAATAATGAAACCAAAAAAAAAGGATAACGAAGGAATGAGTGAAATGGAAATGAACAACGGTGAATGAATTGGAATGAGAAGTCTCCCATGGACTGATCAGATGAGGAATGGATGTAGGAACATTTAATTTCAGAAGATGGCTTAAATGCAATTGAGAGGGAAATAGCTCCTTAATGATAGTATTTGGAAACTGCCGTAGGGAAAGATGATTGAAGAAATAGTGAATGTGTGATCAATAATAAAAAAAAAGGGATGTACAAGTGACCAAATGGAGAAGAGCAAATGAATAGGTGACTGAATTAAAGAATATGCTGTGAACTGAAATTCAAAGAATACAACTCTGAATACTTTTGGAATTAAAACGGATAAAGTAAAATTAATAATGAGCATTAGATTGAAACCCCAGATTAAGACCGAAATTTCTGCACATGTGTATTTCCATGTGCATGTGTTTCTGTCCCTTGGGCGCTGAAGGCCCTAAAGAAATACATCTACTTTAAATCCCTGGAGTAATAGGCCAACTCGCAGGGTCAAAAGACAATTTGGCCTTTTTTTGACTGATATGCAAGAAACACATAATCGGCATGTCTCATACCTAAAGATGTTCCAAGGTCCAAAGGGAAATATTGTCTTCTAGATGTATTGCTTCCTTGGACAACTTAGAGAATGAACAGCAATGCAGACTATCTCAGGAGAGTTTAACACTGTACCAGCTACACCATGACTGTTGGACTGAATGTAGTTAAAAAAAAAAAACAAATACCAGCCTGACAAAGTTGTAGAGGTATGTGGAAACACTGAATCTATGAGGTTTCTTAGTGAATGGTTGAAATCATGGTAGGAAAGATAATTGCAGACCATTAAAAATTCTTCAAGAAATAATGGTTATATTAATGATAATAGTGATGACGGTATGTATCAGAATGACTCTGATTCTGAGAGTTAAGATGCAGTTCCCCTCAGGAATTTTCTTTTAGTTTCTGGGCCAGCATGGTAATTGGGTTCACATTGACGCTCCACTAGGATACATATGGCTCTCTCATGAAAGCAACCATGCATCTCTGCATGATCACCGAACCCCCAATGTAAAAATTTAGATCCCTGCCCCAAAAAGCATTAGCATCCCTGCATACATGTACAAATTATGCGTCATCATGCATAGGCAGGGAAGGAAATTTAGACTTGTTTCGCATATGTTCATTCACATATATGCATACATATCACATTCAGTAATGCATCCGCACACCCGGATTAAGAAAGGCATTCTCATGCATAAATGCATCAACCCACATGTATTTTATACACTTCAGTACATGCGCAGGGAGCAAAACAAGAAGGGACAAACAAAAATGACGAAACCCCAAGTGAATGCAAAACTGAATCTACACTTCCTCCCACACCCAGGAGTGATAGGGAAGACCACATAAAATAGAATAAATAATACACAAAAAAAATCTGAACCTGAACCTTGCATACTGTATATCTAGTGCATGCTGCATTTGCATATTGCATAATTTGCACATACTTTGCTCATGTGCAGGAAGAACCCAAAAGATGAATCCAATTGAAGTCGGGACCCCCCCTGCTTGTCCATTCATGCCCACAGCAAGCTGCATACACAAGCTCTTTCTGAATGCACCCACCCATAAAATTTGTACACATGAATGCATTCAAAGGTCCCATGTGCATACGTTAGTCTCAAAGGGTCATATGCATAGGTGATGTTATGAAACCCCCATCTATTAACGAGTTCAGGGAATCATTCCTGAGCAAGTCCAGCAACTCATGCATATTCTGTTGGATCCCTTTGAATGGGGGCTAAACTCCCTGCATTCTCCTTCTCTTGAAGCTTGCGTAGCACATATGGCCTCATGGGTGAATTTCAGATACATCATATATGTATTCAATTCCCTTCTTTTGGAGTTGCACATCATTCTCCATCAATGCCTCATATGTATATCTATATTGGAGCAGTATGTGATGGCTCCCACGTCCTTGATTTGCCATCCAAAAAGGGATGATGAAGTAAACCAAAAAAAAGGAAGTGAAAGAGGACCAGCAGAGTTTCATGTGCATCCGCATGTGCATAATCATCCTCACAACTGAACTTCAAAAGTGAGCAAAGCTTCATGTGCATTTTTGCACAGTCTTTCATCACTAAATTTCAGAAGAAAAGCAAGGCTCCACATGCATTTGTATATATATGGTTGGCATGACTAAATTTCAGGAATAAATAAAACTCTGCATGTATGACCCTGTGATCAGTCTTCATTGCTGGAATTCAGAAATAAACCCAGTCCTACATGCATTGACATGTGGTCTGCTTTTATGATTAAATTTCGAAAACAAGAGAAAGGACTCTATGCCCTTGGCATAGAGCTGGTTATGTCTGCCACAAGGAATGTGTGTGCAAAATGTGCACTTGCATTAACATGATCAGAGGACCTCATTGAGCCCTGAGCATGATTGCTGCTCCCATATGGTCATACGTTCATGCACATGAAACTAATTTGTCGTCCATATGTTTATGTACGTATTCGCATGCGCAATGCATTCGCACGCTCGAATCAAGGATACCCATTCACAGGCCTAGATTCACAAACACATGCACATTTGGCATCCTTCCGTTCACATACAAAGCTCAAAAGTATATAGAGGGTTAATGTTCAACAAAGGGGGAGACGATCAACGGTCTGAATAAGAAGGAAGTAAATGGGTATGTGGGCTGAATCAAAGAGTCCACTGTGAATTGGTGTTCAGACGGGTGTAATGGCCAAGTGTGAATTTGACAACTGCTGAAGATAGAATAAACAAAACAAAAAATGGTGGCTAAGCATGGAACTCCCTGATTCTAACGCTGAAATCCATTTTTTGGACGGACATACAGTGAAAAGAAGACGATGACCAATACAATCTTCTGAAATTGCTGAAGGCCAGAATAAATAAGGGAAAGTCCATTCAAGGTGAACTTATACACATCAAACTCCAAGGGAGGAGGAAGATAATGATTAACATGATTTCTGAAGCCTACACAAACGATTGCATGATGCATTTGCTCACCAAATTTACTGAACCCGGGCATGCTATGCTCTTCCCACTAATAAAAAAAAACGAATACTCATAGGAGCCATCCCACGGGTGGTGTTCGGAAACTCACACGCATCTTACCCCATTATGGCCATAGCCCCTCTTCGCACTTTGGCCGATATTCTACTGATTTTGAACCACCTCGACCGGGATTTTACCAAATGCTTTCGTTTTCTCAAAACAATAAATCTGTCGTCCGAGCATCAAATGGTCGATTTATGATCGAAATGGCTTCAAATATCTTTATGCACCCCGACACGGGGAATTTTTAACACTTCTCAATATGTCATTTGTTCCTTTCATAGAAACCGATGTTTAGGCCATTGGGCCCCAAGTCTTGGCGATTAATCAGAGGTTTTTTCCCTCTCCGAGGGGATGTAATTAACGTCGTGGCCTTTATGGCGCGGCGGGTCTCCAGTCCTGACCCGATACCCACAATCACCTGATTAGTCGGATGGAGCGCACCCCAGGCTTCGGACCACTCCAGTCTCGAAGCCCGAACACATTGTCACCTAGGTGACTGGCACGCCCTCGCACTAGATAAACCGATAAACGATAAAAAGAACACCCCAATATTTTCACACCTCAAATTTTAGTGCGTCCAACAAGTTGGCACGCCCGGTGGGACTGGACTACCTCTCATCTTTTCGCCGAGATTAGGGGCCCAATGGCCTTTTTCTGAAGTCTTAACTTCCGCATTTTTGAAATTGCAGGAGGGATTCGTTTCTGAAGAACCAATGGCTGTCACTTTCGGTCCGTTGGTTGTGGCGAGCCATGCGGAACATGGCTACTTGGCCGTGCCGATCCAGTTCGGCAACTTTCCCCCGGTCGTTGGCTTCCCCAACTTCCTCGGGGTTATGTTCGTGGACCTCCTGGACGTCAAGGAGGTCGAGCCCGTCGCCCCCGTGGAGGCGACACCCGAAACTGTGAAGATGATGGGCTACTATGTCCACCACATTGAAGCAAAGAAGAAACGCACCTCGGCTGCCAGGAGGGCGGCAAGGAGGACCACTAGCACGCCGCAAGGCCGGCTTTCCCTCTCGGGCAAATCCGTAATGATCGGAGGAGTCCGAGTGTACCTGAATGGCCGTCCGGCCACGATCTCGCCAGATAGGGTAATCCCGATGGTGTCGGTGCACAACCAATTCCAAGCACTGGCCCGAGAGCGAGAGGACCGCATCAGGTCCATGCCAAAGCAAGAGTCGGCCCAGAAGCCGACTAAATTCAAGCAAGCATGGGTCCCCATCAGACGGGCCCCAACCTCAACCCAACTGGAGCCCGTCAGGACTGACCGGCTCAGGAAAAAGATGAAGGAAGATGAAGAAGAGAAGATTGAGGCGTCAGCTCGAGCATCTCAAAGACCTGCCTTCCGTGCTCACGGTCGGCAGGCGAACATCTATTTGAAGGAAGGACGATACAGCAGGATGCACGAGCGGAGGCGTCTCGCCTATAGACCGCCAGTGCAAGCATCACCACTAACTGTCTGCCCCACCCAGGGAGAATACGACATCACTCAAGCCGTGAGGGGATATCTCCGCGGCCTTGGGAACACCCTCCTGGGAACTCAGCGGCTCCTAGAAGCCGTGAATGATGCTGAAAGAAACCGGGAGCAACAAGTTAACCCGGAAGACATCGAAGATGCGGAGTCGGGGTGCTATGGGCTGCCCCTCTGTAAAGAAGCTCCACCAAGAGTCTCGGTGTTTGATAGGCTAACTTTTCCTAGACAGTCAACCAGGGAGGTGGCCCGAAGAAACAAAAAGATGCGGGTTTATACCTGCAATATGGCCGGAGTGGCCAGCCAATATGGAGCACTCCCTGAAGACCAAGAAGAGATGGCCAGGCTGGCTGACAGGCCGGGTCCCCTCACCAGAAGAGGAGCAGCCGCAACTGAGATAATACAAGCCCTCGCCGGCGAAACAAGTTCAGATGCGGTCGCCATGGCGGCGAACGTGATTACCGCTGGGGATGAAGGAGAAAGGGTAGCACCTTCTCTAGATACTCTGACAGAAGGGGGAGGCCAAGCTCCTAGCCCATCCACCCCCGACCCGGCGATGCTGATGCTGCTTCAAGCCTATCGACAGGAGATCGAAGCTCTGAAGCGACAGGTGGGCGAACTGACCATGCATGCTTCCACATCGAAGCAGGTCGAACCGCCTCCAGAAACATCCAGGCAAGGCACTGGAGAATTTGAGGGTTCACCCCAGGTGACGGCCTCTCAGCCAATCCCCAACTATGCTCGGGGTACGGCCCCAATGACCCCTTCGGCTCCTCAACACCAAGGCACCGCCACTATACCCCAGGCGACGGTGTTGACGACGCCACAGATGCAGTCGGCTCATTTCTACCCAGAAGCAGTGGATCCGGCAATGGCTAACAAGCTCATGATCGAGCAGATAGTCGAGATGAAGCTGGCCGATCGGGGAAGTGAAGAATATGCCTCATATGATGTGTACAAGGTACCCTACCCTGTCCATCATGCGGGGAAGAGATTGCCTCCTGGCGTCAGCAAGCCGCCAAAGTTTGACAAATTTAATGGCCAGGGGTCGCCGAAGGAACACATAGCCTATTACGTCAATGTGATGGGCGATCTGGCGACTGATGAATCGTACCTACTGAAGTTCTTCGGGTCCTCGCTCACAGGGCTTGCCTTCGAATGGTACTCAAACTTGCCGGCGGGGTCTGTTAACGACTGGCCAGATTTGCAAAGAAAATTTCGGGAGCGGTTCCACGTCACCGAAAGAGAGGTCACAGTGGCCGAGCTCTATGCAACCAGGCAGAAGAATGATGAAACTGCCCTAGAATTCATCAAGAGATGGCGGAACCTCAGCATGAGGTGTAGACGCCCGCCACACCAAGAAGATGCGGTTCAAATCTGCAAGCAGAATTTGAAGCGTGAAGTTTTCAAGAAAATGATCGGGATGGAGATCAAGTCATTTGATCGATTAAATAATGTGGTGGTGGAAATTGAGTCCTACCTCTCCAAATACTCTTCCGCACCGGCCACCTCAGCCCAAAAAGGAAAATCAATTGAGAAGCGGTCCGTGCCCAAAGAAGTCAACACTGTCGACTTCAAGGATTTCGAGAAGCAGAAGGACAATGATAAAGGAGTCACTAGCGCTCCTCCGTCCAAGCAGGCTGAACAACAAGAGGCCTCCTCCTTGCGGTCAAGAATGAAGAAACTTTACTCCTTCCCGAAGGAGAAAACCCGGGTCATCTTCGAGTGGGCCACCAAATATAACAAAATTACTCTCCCGGAGCCGAAGAGACCCGGTGACATCAAGAGGAAAGATGATCCTCGATTTTGCCCTTACCATCAGATGCTCGGGCACACCCTCGAAGATTGTTACGTCTTCAAAGACATCATTGAAGGCATGATCAAGAAGGGAGAGCTCCAGATGGGCGAACACAAGGTGGACCCGCCCCGCCCGCATGAGATGCCGGTAATGGGGGCAACCGTAAACATGATATCCTTATACCAACAACTGCCCGAAGAAGTGTCAGATACTTGTACAAAGCACACCTATGAGGCATTTGTTCTCACTCCCGCAGAGAACCAGGGAGATTGGCAGATGGTGCCAAAGAAGACAAGAAGAAAGTCGACATCCCGCCCTACCCCGGGAGTCCGAATTCATGGCGTCACGCCTCAGCCACCACCACCAGCCGTAACCCCGGTTTGGTATGAAACTGCTCCTCAGTTGGTCCTCCGAAGAATGACTGACAACAGGAAGAAGCCACTCCTATTGCGGATGTACACGCAAGTCAGCCCGGCAGTTAAACGGCTGCAGGCGGTCATTGACGGGTTAGAAGAATATGAACAACCCAAGATCCAGCCAGTGCAGCTGAAGGAATATGTCCCTTGGGAACATTTTGAATCCCTAAAATTGGCTGAAGAAGCTGAAGCCGAAACACAAGAACTCGGCATATGGGATGAACTTCTCCAGGAACAACCACCTGCTGTAAAAGAAGAGAAGAAGAAAAGGAACAAGAAGCCAAAGAATAAAAGAAAATGTAGCTTTTTATCCTGTAATACCTTGTCGGCCTTGTTCAACATGGCCCAAAATTATGAAGAGGAGGGAGAAGAAGAAATATGCTTCGCGCCCGCCGAGGCAAACCAAGCCGAGGCCTCTACTTCCCAATATGTCACCAGGTCTGGGAGAAGGTGGGGACGTCTGCCCCCGGCCAATCATAATATTATATTCAGGGGCGAGCGGCCATACCAAATCCCCGAACCTGAAGTGAAGGGCGCAGCAATCCCGCCTCCATCGGGCCTCTACCCTGAAGATGCAGCAGGCGAAGTGGTACCCTCGTTCACCGAATTTTTGCTCGCAAAGAAGAGCAAACAACCATACCAACAGCCCGGGTCCAAGGCCAAGAGCACTCTTGCCTCCACCTTGGGAACGCCCCCTCCGGCGAATAAAGATGATGAGGGCGCCACCCCTGTGGCCCAGCCCGTGCAAATGAAAGAACCAGTCGACCAAGCAAGCCGGAGCCGGGCGGCCTCCGAAGAAGATGAACCATTTTCCCCGCCGACTCCTCCGACACCAGAACATGGCAAGCATAGCAAAGCCGAAGAAGCAAAGTTAGCTAACGTCCGAGCCGGCACCCGGATATTGAAACAATTGAAAAGAATCCCAGCAAGATTCAGTGTCTGGGAGATACTCTCCCTAGATGAGGAAACCAGGCAGGCTGTCATTGCGGCTCTGCAAACCCCGGTGCATTATGAAAGCTGCTTTGCTGAGATACAGTTGGAAGCAACCATCACCTTCACCGAAGAAGACATGCTCTTGCCTTCGGTTAATCACAACATGCCCTTGTACATGAGGGGGCAGTTGAACGGCCAGCCTATAAACAAGATCTTGGTCGACACAGGGGCAGCAGTAAACATACTCTCCTACCGGGTTTACCATAAGCATTACTTCAATGTGCACCTGATCAAGGTCAGGGATATGAAGATAACTGGGTTCAACCAAAAGTCTGAAGTTCCCATGGGTGTAGCAGAGTTCGAGCTGTCACTAGGAGACTTCACCACCAAAGTGCAGTTCCATGTCATCAACTCCGATACCACATATAAAGCATTGCTCGGTCGACCGTGGCTGCATCAGAATCGGATAGTGTCTTCAACCCTGCACCAGTGCATTAAGTACTCCCGGAATGGAAAAGAAGAAAGAATATTCGCAGACTTACACCCCTTTGAGGTGTTTGAATGCCACCTGCTCGATGCTGCACTTTACATGGAGGAGCCAAAGCAGAATCCCCAGCCGACTCAAAGCAATGGAAAGGAGATAGCAGAGGACGACGACTGGTTCCCTCCACCGCCGCCCGACTATGTGGCACCGCAGGAAGTGTCACACATTTCTAAAGTTGAAGGCGTGGTTCGAGCCATCCCCTCCAATATTTACCTCGAGACAGGAGTTCCGAAGCTCGAGGATTTGCCCGGGTATGTGAAGGTCCCTCAGGGATCACGAAGCCCCCCACAGACTTAGACTGTCAAACAGTCGAATTCTTGAAGATCTGGGAGGTGCCCAACCCAGAGGGCCCACCTACGATATTCTATGTGGCTGATGAACATCCAGTGAAAGGGGATGATGATTGTAAATTCCCCGAAGAAATCCGCGATCCGGTCGGCCCAATCATGGGACTTCCGGATATATCCGGCAGAGTGGTGAAAATGGCCAGAGGGCAACAGCTACCCTTCTTTCAGACCGAAAGTCGGAATCAGATGTTCAAGAAGTTGTGGTATCCACCGAACCTGGATAGGGAACTCCTGAAGATTACCCAGCATCCTGGTTTGGGTTTCTCAATAGAAGAATTCTATGAAGCAAACATGATAGCTATCTCAGCTCTAGTTGGCGACGGTCCCCCAGAAGACACAGATGCACAAGAAACCAAGAACAAAGAGCAGCATATGCCTTCAGCCGACAAAGCCCAAGATGAAGAAGTATCCCTCCAGAACCCACCTCCAAGTAGGGATATAGGGGGGATACCATCCACTTCTGAGGGACCACTCCCAGATAGTCACGGTGGCGAGGTGCTACCACCTCCACTCGATGTCAGAACAGAAGATAGCAGTCCAAGCTACACTCCAGATTTCTCCCTTTGTGACCCTGTTATGCTCGCAATATGTTGTGAGCAGCAGCAGGAGATCGAGATGTTGAAGGCACAGTTGGCCAAGATGACCGAACTACTGTCCGGTCTTATCGAGGGTATCCACCCCCGGCAGGGCACATCCATGAACCCGGGGCGCTCCTATGCCACCACGGCAAGATGGGAGAATCAGTCCCCGACCACCAACTTTAGTGCTTTTATGCACTCAAGGAGGAAGGCGAAAGAAATAGCCGGTCCTTCAACAAGCCGGCCGGCGGAACGAGTCCTCACGTTGCAGGAGAAGATGAAGAAGCCTTATTCCTTCCCGAGGGATAAAACTCGGGAGATCTTTAAATGGGCTTGCCACTATAGCAGGGTTACCTTGCCAAAGTCCAAAAGGCCAGAGGATGCTACAAGGAGTGATGACCCTAAATTCTGCCTCTACCATCGAATCCTTGGCCACCCTATAGAAGATTGCTATGTCTTCAAGGATATCGCCCAGGACCTGATCAAGAGAGGAGAATTGAAGATGGGGGACTATGAAGTGAACCCACCACAACCCCATGAAGCAGCCGTCTGTGAAAGGGGAGTCCATGTGGTTTCCCTCCTTGCAGAGGTCACAAGCCCGGCCGGTGAAAGATGTCCTGAAGCAGACTTCCCTCAGCCTGACTCCACCTCGTCCTCATTGCTCGGCGGGTTACAGCAGGAAATTGAAAGGCTGGAGGAGCACCTAGCCGAAATGAGTATGCGCTGGTTTGACCCAGCAGGGGACATCCTCCCTCAACAATGCAGTCACTCAAGCCCGGAGCACTTCCTCGTGACCAGGGCAGAACTCTACAGCCACAGGCAAGAAGATGATGAGCCCGTCCTGGACTACATCAGAAAGTGGAGAAGCCTCTATGCGAAATGCATGTCCCCGTTAAGCCACGAGGTTGCCGCTTGGGCCTGCGGGCAAAGTCTAAAGAAGGAGATTCAGCAGCGGATGGTCGGCCTCAACGTCCAATCCCTTGATCAGTTGGCCATGATAGCGGCTGATATTGAAGCCTTCCTGGCAAAATACCATTCCGCCATCACCCTGGCAAGACAAGAAAACAAACCCGGAGGTGTCAACTTCAGCACTTCTAGGCATTCGAAGGAGAAGACAAAGGGGGTAGCCAATCCTTCAACCAATCAGCCGGCCTCATTGCGAGAGAAAATGAGGAGGCCTTATTCCTTCCCGAGACACAAAACTCAGAGGATTTTTGAATGGGCTTGTCGTTACGGTAAGATTACCTTACCCGAGCCCAAAAGGCCGAGGATGTCGAACGAAGCGACGACCCCGAGTTCTGTCCTTATCATCGGGTGTTGGGGCATCCTATCGAAAATTGTTATGTGTTCAAAAATATCGCTCAAGGCCTAATCAGGAGGGGTGAACTAAGGCTGGGAAAATGTGAAGTGTACCCACCACGTCCGCATGACGTGGTCACTTATAGAAGCGGGGTCCACATGATCTCTTTGCTCACGGAGGTCGCAAGCCCCGCCGATGGAAGATGTCCGGAAGCCAGTGAAGCACCCCTTTCCACCCCTCCGGATGAAGGCCCCATGAAGCCGGTCTATGATAATTATCAAGAAGACCATGAAGAGAGCCTGCACCCCTTTGTGCCAGGAGGCACCCCGAAGCCCTATACAATGATGCAGGAAGAGCCGAAAGTCGATGCCCTCTGCAGATGTTGGGAGTCCATCACCAACGAGGTCGCCACGACCTCCAATGATAGTCCACGGGAGCAGAAAGCTGAAAAGCCCCCTACTACTCCTGGGGGTGTTTCGCCCACGGACCAATCTTTAAGTTGCCCAGAAGCCATAACGCCGACAGTGGCACCAGTTCCCGAACCAGGGAAAGAAGATGACGAAGCCCTGCCACTGAGCGGGGTGGTACAAGAAGACATCTATGATGCCCTCGAGGCTGAAGAAGACGATGAAGGCTTCATCGACTTGCAACCGGCTCCCCCGGAGATAGAAGATGGTGGCCAAGCCACTGTTGATGAGCTGATCGAAGTGGAGCTGGGTACAAAAGATGACCCCAGACCAACATTCCTCAGCGCCCTCCTTCTCCCAGAAGAAAGAGAGCAATACATCAAGCTCCTACAAGAGTTCCGAGACTGTTTTGCTTGGAACTACAAAGAGATGCCGGGCCTCAACCCAACGATTGCTCAGCATATGTTGGCCATTGACCCCAAGGCCGAACCAGTGAAGCAGTCACCCCGGCGAATGAGGCCGGAACTGATAAGCCAAGTTTGCAAGGAAGTCGACAAGCTCATCGACGTCGACTTCGTAGCAGAAAATCAGTATACCACCTGGCTGGCCAATATTGTGCCCGTCAAGAAGAAGAATGGCCAGATCCGGATATGTGTGGACTTCCGAGACCTGAACAAGGCTTGTCCGAAAGATGATTTCCCGGTGCCTATCACTGAAGTCATGATCGATGCCACCACTGGCCATGAAGCCTTATCTTTCATGGACGGGTCGTCCGGATACAACCAGATATGGATAGCCGAGCATGATAGAATTCATACGGCTTTCCGGTCACCCAAGGGGATATTTCACTATAAAAGGATGCCTTTTGGCCTCAAGAATGCCGGCGTCACTTATCAGAGGGCGATGACCAAGATATTTGATGAATTGCTCTATGATAAGGTCGAATGCTACATCGACGACTTGGTTGTCAAGACCAAAAAGAAAGAAGATCACCTGAGTGACCTCAGGGTTATATTTCAAAGGCTCCGACAATACAAGCTGAAGATGAACCCGTTGAAGTGCGCCTTCGGCGTTTCCAGTGGGAAGTTTCTGGGCTTCATTGTCCGATATAGGGGGATTGAAATAGACCCCTCCAAGATAAAGGCCATTCAGGAGCTGCCGCCTCCGAAGAACCTGACGGAACTGCGATCATTGCAGGGCCGATTGGCCTATATCCGCAGGTTCATCTCCAACCTGTCCGGGCGATGTCAACCATTTCATAAGCTGATGATGAAAAATGCGCCATTCGACTGGAATCAAGAATGCCAGAAGGCTTTTGATAAGCTGAAGAAATACTTGAAGACCCCACCAGTGCTGGGGGCACCTGTCAAGGGGCGGCCGCTGATTCTCTACATAGCCGCCACCGAATGTTCACTCGGGGCAATGCTGGCTCAAAACAACGACGAGGGAAAGGAGCAGGCGCTTTATTACCTCAGTCGAAGACTGGTCGGGGCAGAAGCGAAGTATACCCCGATCGAGAAAGTTTGTCTTGCCTTGGTCTTTGCGGCCAAGAAAATGAGGCATTACATGCTCTCGCATGAAATACAGCTGATATCAAGGGCCGATCCAGTCAAACATCTCTTGTCCCAGCCGGCGTTGAAAGGACGACTGGGGAAGTGGGCCGTCATTTTGATGGAATTTGATATTACATATGTGCCGCAAAAGGCTATTAAAGGCCAGGCGATAGCAGATTTCTTTGCGGCACACCCTGTGCCTGAGAATTCCCCGCTTGTCACGGAGCTTCCGGAAGACGAAACACTGGAAGTGGACCAAGTCCGTCAAGCCATATGGCAGTTATACTTCGACGGAGCATCCAGAACTGAAACATCTCAATCAGGGCATGCGAGGATAAGGGCTGGAGCAGGCATCGTCCTCAAATCCCCAGAAGGAGAAGTGTTGCATACATCGTGTTCGATCAACAAACCGTGCACGAACAATGAAGCAGAATATGAGGCCTTGATTATCGGTCTTCAGATAGCCCTCCACATGGAGATCCGAATGCTACAGGTGTTTGGTGATTCTATGCTGATTGTCAAGCAGATACAAGGAGAGTTCGACGTGCGGAAGCCCGGGTTACTTCCGTATTGCGCCAAGGCGAAGAAGCTCATGGGGCGGTTCTACTTCATTGAAGTAGGCCATGTCGTCCGAAGCCAGAATGCCCAGGCTGATGCACTGGCAAAATTAGCAAGCTCACTGGCGGCTCTGCCGGGTGAATCCCTCAACATAACAGTCATAAACAGGCGCCAGGTCCCCAGCATGATAGAGGAGCCAGATGACGAAGAAAAATATGAAGCTGTGACAGCAGAAACAACTAACTCTCCTGATTGGAGGGAACCCCTGATGAAATGGTTTGAACACCAAGAACTGCCCAAGCAGAGGGAAGGAAGGATCAAATTGATCAGAACAAAAGAATCTTATGAAGTCAGAAACGGAACTCTGTTCGAACCGTGGTTGATGCCGGAAGAAAGGTGCTCCTCCGATGTATATCCATGGAGGAGGCTTGGACGGTCATGAAGGAAGTGCATGCCGGATCAGCCGGTGCCCACCAGGCTGGGCCAAAGATGAAAATTGAAGTCAAGAAGTTGGGATATTACTGGCCAACTATGTTCGATGACTGTTGCAGCTATGCTAAGTCATGTCATAAATGCCAGCAACATGCTGCAATACCAAGAAGACCTCCAGCTCATTTGCATCCAACGACTCCCAGTTGGCCTTTTGCTCAATGGGGCACTGATGTTGTGGGCCCGCTCCCCGCGTCTTCATCGGGATGCAAATACATTCTAGCAGCAACAGATTACTTCTCTCGCTGGGCGGAAGCTGTGGCTCTAAGAGAAGTGACGGGAGAAATTGTAGCCAGATTCGTCCGTCGAAATATCATATTCCGATTCGGCGTGCCCGATCGAATTGTCTCTGACAACGGAAGCCACTTCCGAAATCAAAAGGTCTACAGATTGGCCGACAAATTCAAGATTGATTGGAGGACGTCCACTCCGTATAATCCGCAGGCAAACGGGTTAGCGGAAGCCTTCAACAAGACACTATGCACACTTCTTGCCAAGACGGTCAGCTCTAGCAAGAAGGATTGGGAAGACAGGATGTATGAAGCACTATGGGCGTATCGCACCGTGTACAAGACCCCGACAGGTTGCTCACCATTCTCCTTGGTGTACGGCTCAGAAGCGGTCGTCCCGATAGAGTTGGAGATCCCCTCACTATGGGTGGCTATCCAACACGATTTGGTCAAAGATGGCCAAGCCAATATAGAAAGAAGACTGGAGGAGCTCTTCGATCTGGAAGGACGACGGCTCAGAGCCCAGCAGAACATACAAGTCTACCAGGCCCGCATGACCCGCGCCTTTGACAAACTCGTCAAAGAACGTGAATTCAAGAAGGGAGACCTAGTCATGGTCAAGCGAAGAGAAGTTATGGCGGCCAACCCCAAAGGCAAATTGAATGAAAACTGGACAGGACCTTATGTGGTCCAGAAAGTCTATGAAGGCGGTGCTTATGTCGTCGTCAACCACCGGGGGGAAGTTCAATTCTCACCCCTCAATGGGAAACACCTAAAGCTATACCATGCGCCGCTCCCCCAACTCGGCGATCAACTGAAACCATTACCCCACAATGAAGAGGATTCCGTCATGGAGCTTTTTACATAAAGCACCCGAAAACTCAACTCGGCGCCCGTGGCCCTTCGAGCCCTCAACCGAGCAGCATGGCTTAGACCTTCCGTCTGAGCCGGTTAAACCCGATTCCATTGCGTTGACATAAACCCAATGTCGACGATACTATCATACCTTTGTGATCCAGTCCCACCGCGATCATCAAAAAATAAAAAAAGAGAAGAAAAAAAGAGAAGAAAAAAAAGAGAAGAAAAAGAATAAAAAAGAAGCGGTTCCTTAGTGTTCCTTAAGCGGCACCCTCGCCGAAAGCTCCGATTCAGACCTTTCGTTTGGGTCAGAAGAAAATTGAAATCTTTGCGTTGATGCAATCCCAGCATTGACGAATTCACTATATGCGGCACCCTTGCCGAAAACTCCGATTTAGACCTTTTGTCTGGGTCAGAAGAAAACCGAAATCCTTGCGTTGATGCAATCCCAACGTTGACGAATCCACCTCACGCGGCATCTTCGCCGAAAGCTCCAATTTAGACCTTATGTCTGGGTTGGAAGAAAACCAAAATCCTTGCGTTGATGCAATCCCAGTATCGACGAGTTCACCTTATGCGGCATCCTCACCGAAAGCTCCGATTTAGACTTTTCGTCTGGGTCGGAAGAAAATCGAAATCCTTGCGTTGATGCAATCCCAGCATCAACGAACCATTCAACTCGGCGCCTAAGACCCTTCAGGTCTCAGCCGAAGTGCTCCAATTTGGACCTTTCGTCTGGGTTGGAAGAAAATCGAAGTCCTTGCGTCGGTGCCATCCCAGCATCGACGAACCACTTAATTCGGCGCTTATGACCCTCCGGGTCTCAGCCGAAATGCTCCGATTCATACCTTTCGTCTGGGTTGGAAGAAAACCGAAATCCTTGCGTTGATGCAACCCCAACACCAACGAACCACTTACGCGGCATTCTCGTTATAGGCCTTGACCCAGACCTTCCGCCTGAGTCAGGAGAAAACCAAATCTCTTGCGTTGATGCCGTCCCAGCATCGACGAATACATTTTGCATGGCACCTTAACCGAAGGCCTCCACTTGGACCTTCTGTTTGAGTCAGAGAAGACCCGAACTTCAAAGCATCGGCATAGACGCAATGCCGACAATATTACGATACCTTCGTAATTCGGCCCCATCATGATATTCAAAAAAAAAAGAAAGAAGAAAAAAAGAAAAGAAAATAAAGAAAATAAAGACAAAAAAAAGAGACAAAAAAAAATCTTGATATTTTAGTCAGTCACCCACGGCCCTCCAGGGTCCCCAATGAATGGCTTGACCCAGACCTTCCGTCTAGGTCAAAGAAATCTGAACTGCCCTTGCTCGGTGCAATCCTCGCACCGATGATAATCTCGACTTGGTGCCCATGGCCTTCCCAGGTCTTAGCCGAGGGCCTGGCTTAGACCTTCCGTCTAAGTCAGATGAACAAAATCTCTTCTGTCACCATGAGCCCAATTCGATCGGGGCCTGGCTCTCTGTCAGAACCGATCCACCCGTCCCACTATAATGTTCAATACAATCCCATGGCTTAGACCTTCCGTCCAAGACCAGATAAACACGAGATTCTTTGCATCGGTGTAATCCCATCATTGATGAACCACCTAAATCGGTGCATAAGGCCTTTCTGGGGTCTCAGCCGAGCAATCTGACCTAGACCTTTCGTCTAAGTTAGAGAAACCTGAAATCCTTGCGTCGGTATAGACCCAATGTCGACGAATATCATATTGATAGGTGCTTGACTCCCGGTCAGGACCACTCGATACAGTTTGCTGTCGAGAACATCCTCATAAAGCCAAAGACTCTCGTCAAGCAAGAAGCTGCACTCGCCGGCCTCGCCCTCGTCTCTCGTTCGCGACACCCGCGAGTGGGGGGCATTTGTTGACACTTAAAAAAAAAAAGAAGAAAGGAGGAAAGATGAGATGGGCCAAATAAATGGGCTAAGCCCAATACAAAATGAAAAGAAAGAAAAGGGGCGCAGAAGGGTATATGTGCAAATGGAGAAAAGAGAAGGGGGAAAGAGAAAGAAGAGGTTTTATTAAAAAAAAAAGGAAAATTGGGAAGGAAAATCGCGGTTCCTGTTCACGCTACAGTACCCCGTGTCTGTATATCTCATCGCGATTTCCCCTCCCTGTTCACCTTCTCCCCCGCAGCTTCTCCCTCTCTTCTCTCCCATGCGCGCCGGCCCCCCTTGCCTTCGCATTCAATGCCCCATGCCGCCCATTCCGCCAGCCGCTGCTCACCCCTAAAGCCCGGGCTCCCCCTCTCCCTGCTCCGCCGTTCGCACGGCCCTCCTCGCCCTGCTCCGCCGTTCGCCCTGGCCGCCCTCTCCAGGAGCAGTTGCATCAGCCAACAACAGGACAGCAGCGGCAAAGCAACGGCATCATGGCGCGGTTGACAGCGTGACAGCAGAAGGGTAGCAGCAGCGGCGGCAACGTCAGCAATGAAGGTACCTTCGACAGCGACAGCAGCCGTATGGGGCAACGACAGTACGAGGAGCAACAGCAGTGGCCGATGGTGGCTTCAGAAAGGGGTCTCCAAAACCCCTATAAAAGCCGGCGTATGCTGAAGAAATCCTCTCTTCGGTCTGGAGTTCGGTGGATCGGTGAGTGAGAACCCTCTTTAGTCTCCTGTATCTGTTCAGAGAAGAGAGAAAAAGGTGAGGAAGAGGAGAGTCCTGCCCCTCTCTCTATGTATTCCTTGCAATGTTTTTATTCTTCTTCTTCGCTCCCCAGTATGTAAACCCCATCCTCACATTCATCCGGATGTGGTGGAAGTTGATCATATAACAGAGTAAAAAGGAGAGCCTGTCCGATTTGTGTTGTCTTCTGCACCCTCAGTCTCCTCGTAGCTCCATAAAGAAGAATACCCCCTGTTGTCCCTCCGATTCCTTTTCTTTAGCCGCGCTGTCGTGTTGGCCCCGGCCCTCACGCAGTGTTCGGCCGTGATCGAGACGACTCTCGGGTGATCGGAATCCCACGCAGGTTAGCCTTCGGGATCCCCGGCCCCCATACGGGAGAAGTCTACATGATCGCAACCCATGGGTCACTGGGCTCCCACGCAGGCTAAGCCTTCGGGACCTCCAGCCCCAAATGGGGTATCCACGCCGGTGTTGTCGCTTACGCGCGCACCTTGCTTTTTTTGGGGCCGTCACTCCTTGTGGGCGCGCACCCGTGTAAACCCCCTACGCTCCGGGTCTAGGGGAGGTGCTGCCGGATTTTCACCGGGTGATTTGAGCTAATAATGAAACCAAAAAAAAAGGATAACGAAGGAATGAGTGAAATGGAAATGAACAACGGTGAATGAATTGGAATGAGAAGTCTCCCATGGACTGATCAGATGAGGAATGGATGTAGGAACATTTAATTTCAGAAGATGGCTTAAATGCAATTGAGAGGGAAATAGCTCCTTAATGATAGTATTTGGAAACTGCCGTAGGGAAAGATGATTGAAGAAATAGTGAATGTGTGATCAATAATAAAAAAAAAGGGATGGACAAGTGACCAAATGGAGAAGAGCAAATGAATAGGTGACTGAATTAAAGAATATGCTGTGAACTGAAATTCAAAGAATACAACTCTGAATACTTTTGGAATTAAAACGGATAAAGTAAAATTAATAATGAGCATTAGATTGAAACCCCAGATTAAGACCGAAATTTCTGCACATGTGTATTTCCATGTGCATGTGTTTCTGTCCCTTGGGCGCTGAAGGCCCTAAAGAAATGCATCTACTTTAAATCCCTGGAGCAATAGGCCAATTCGCAGGGTCAAAAGACAATTTGGCCTTTTTTTGACTGATATGCAAGAAACACATAATCGGCATGTCTCATACCTAAAGATGTTCCAAGGTCCAAAGGGAAATATTGTCTTCTAGATGTATTGCTTCCTTGGACAACTTAGAGAATGAACAGCAATGCAGACTATCTCAGGAGAGTTTAACACTGTACCAGCTACACCATGACTGTTGGACTGAATGTAGTTAAAAAAAAAAAACAAATACCAGCCTGACAAAGTTGTAGAGGTCTGTGGAAACACTGAATCTATGAGGTTTCTTAGTGAATGGTTGAAATCATGGTAGGAAAGATAATTGCAGACCATTAAAAATTCTTCAAGAAATAATGGTTATATTAATGATAATAGTGATGACGGTATGTATCAGAATGACTCTGATTCTGAGAGTTAAGATGCAGTTCCCCTCAGGAATTTTCTTTTAGTTTCTGGGCCAGCATGGTAATTGGGTTCACATTGACGCTCCACTAGGATACATATGGCTCTCTCATGAAAGCAACCATGCATCTCTGCATGATCACCGAACCCCCAATGTAAAAATTTAGATCCCTGCCCCAAAAAGCATTAGCATCCCTGCATACATGTACAAATTATGCGTCATCATGCATAGGCAGGGAAGGAAATTTAGACTTGTTTCGCATATGTTCATTCACATATATGCATACATATCACATTCAGTAATGCATCCGCACACCCGGATTAAGAAAGGCATTCTCATGCATAAATGCATCAACCCACATGTATTTTATACACTTCAGTACATGCGCAGGGAGCAAAACAAGAAGGGACAAACAAAAATGACGAAACCCCAAGTGAATGCAAAACTGAATCTACACTTCCTCCCACACCCAGGAGTGATAGGGAAGACCACATAAAATAGAATAAATAATACACAAAAAAAAATCTGAACCTGAACCTTGCATACTGTATATCTAGTGCATGCTGCATTTGCATATTGCATAATTTGCACATACTTTGCTCATGTGCAGGAAGAACCCAAAAGATGAATCCAATTGAAGTCGGGACCCCCCCTGCTTGTCCATTCATGCCCACAGCAAGCTGCATACACAAGCTCTTTCTGAATGCACCCACCCATAAAATTTGTACACATGAATGCATTCAAAGGTCCCATGTGCATACGTTAGTCTCAAAGGGTCATATGCATAGGTGATGTTATGAAACCCCCATCTATTAACGAGTTCAGGGAATCATTCCTGAGCAAGTCCAGCAACTCATGCATATTCTGTTGGATCCCTTTGAATGGGGGCTAAACTCCCTGCATTCTCCTTCTCTTGAAGCTTGCGTAGCACATATGGCCTCATGGGTGAATTTCAGATACATCATATATGTATTCAATTCCCTTCTTTTGGAGTTGCACATCATTCTCCATCAATGCCTCATATGTATATCTATATTGGAGCAGTATGTGATGGCTCCCACGTCCTTGATTTGCCATCCAAAAAGGGATGATGAAGTAAACCAAAAAAAAGGAAGTGAAAGAGAACCGACAGAGTTTCATGTGCATCCGCATGTGCATAATCATCCTCACAACTGAACTTCAAAAGTGAGCAAAGCTTCATGTGCATTTTTGCACAGTCTTTCATCACTGAATTTCAGAAGAAAAGCAAGGCTCCACATGCATTTGTATATATATGGTTGGCATGACTAAATTTCAGGAATAAATAAAACTCTGCATGTATGACCCTGTGATCAGTCTTCATTGCTGAAATTCAGAAATAAACCCAGTCCTACATGCATTGACATGTGGTCTGCTTTTATGATTAAATTTCGAAAACAAGAGAAAGGACTCTATGCCCCCGGCATAGAGCCGGTTATGTCTGCCACAAGGAATGTGTGTGCAAAATGTGCACTTGCATTAACATGATCAGAGGACCTCATTGAGCCCTGAGCATGATTGCTGCTCCCATATGGTCATACGTTCATGCACATGAAACTAATTTGTCGTCCATATGTTTATGTACGTATTCGCATGCGCAATGCATTCGCATGCTCGAATCAAGGATACCCATTCACAGGCCTAGATTCACAAACACATGCACATTTGGCATCCTTCCGTTCACATACAAAGCTCAAAAGTATATAGAGGGTTAATGTTCAACAAAGGGGGAGACGATCAACGGTCTGAATAAGAAGGAAGTAAATGGGTATGTGGGCTGAATCAAAGAGTCCACTGTGAATTGGTGTTCAGACGGGTGTAATGGCCAAGTGTGATTCTGACAACTGCTGAAGATAGAATAAACAAAACAAAAAATGGTGGCTAAGCATGGAACTCCCTGATTCTAACGCTGAAATCCATTTTTTGGATGGACATACAGTGAAAAGAAGACGATGACCAATACAATCTTCTGAAATTGCTGAAGGCCAGAATAAATAAGGGAAAGTCCATTCAAGGTGAACTTATACACATCAAACTCCAAGGGAGGAGGAAGATAATGATTAACATGATTTCTGAAGCCTACACAAACGATTGCATGATGCATTTGCTCACCAAATTTACTGAACCCGGGCATGCTATGCTCTTCCCACTAATAAAAAAAAAACGAATACTCATAGGAGCCATCCCACGGGTGGTGTTCGGAAACTCACACGCATCTTACCCCATTATGGCCATAGCCCCTCTTCGCACTTTGGCCGATATTCTACTGATTTTGAACCACCTCGACCGGGATTTTACCAAATGCTTTCGTTTTCTCAAAACAATAAATCTGTCGTCCGAGCATCAAATGGTCGATTTATGATCGAAATGGCTTCAAATATCTTTATGCACCCCGACACGGGGAATTTTTAACACTTCTCAATATGTCATTTGTTCCTTTCATAGAAACCGATGTTTAGGCCATTGGGCCCCAAGTCTTGGCGATTAATCAGAGGTTTTTTTCCCTCTCCGAGGGGATGTAATTAACGTCGTGGCCTTTATGGCGCGGCGGGTCTCCAGTCCTGACCCGATACCCACAATCACCTGATTAGTCGGATGGAGCGCACCCCAGGCTTCGGACCACTCCAATCTCGAAGCCCGAACACATTGTCACCTAGGTGACTGGCACGCCCTCGCACTAGATAAACCGATAAACGATAAAAAGAACACCCCAATATTTTCACACCTCAAATTTTAGTGCGTCCAACAACGCCTCACTGCTTAGACACACGGACGGTGCCGATCTGCCGCTCGATTTGACGTTTTGAAAAAATTCAAAAGATAAAAGCGTCTTGTCAATTAGACGCGCCCTTCGTAAGTCACAGTCACGCGCCGAAACCACGCGCTTTCTCCACTGTCTACGGCTTTCGGCGACGATTCGGTGGGCGAAAATGGGCGCGTCCAGGGCCCTGGACGCCTCATCATTGAGGCGTCTAAGAGCCTGGACGCCTCAATGAATACATTAAGATAAAAAATATAAAAATATAAAAAAATATTTATTGAGACGTCCAGGCTCCTGGACGCCTCAACAGTGAGGCGTTCAAGAGTCTGGACGCCCCAATCAGCTTTCCTTCTATAAATAGGGGACCCACTCCCTCGAAGGGAAGGTGCTTCAGATCCGACAGAGGAAGGAGAGACTCTGCCGGATCATATTTCTAACCCGTGGGGTTTTGCAGGGGGAGGTTCTGCCGGCTTCTCGGGTGCCCGCGTTCGCGAGAGGAAGGCTAGCTCCATCCGTTCTGCTTCCACGTCATCCCTACGCTGCCGAAGCTCCGCCGGATCTCACCATCGGCATCTTCAATAAGCCACTCTCTCCCCTTCTCTTTTGCCATTTCTATTGCATGCATCATCTCACCATTTGTCATCTCCCTTCATAAGAGAGATCCATTTTGCACGATCCTCCATTCATCATAGTATTTTCCTCCTACTCGTGTCTGGGAGGGGTTTAAAACAACACCAACCAGGTGTGTGTCCCGCCATGATTTCACCGTTTTTCATTATAATTGACTAATACTACACTGTCATTTTTTCTGATCCACTTGTTATCTGTCCGTTTCTTCTTTTGTAAGGGTAACCAAGGAAAGCCCTCTCCATCGGCCGACCAAAGGAAGAGGAAGAAGCAACCCACCATCTCCCGCTCTTGAGGTAGGCGCGATCACTTTCTTTATTTTGGGATCTCCAGCCCCTGGCGATCACATTATATTCTCGAGGCCGCGGAGAGTCATTTTCCGCAATGGCCGTTTAAATTTCCGTCATTTATATTATGTGCTGTGCTTATATCTGTTCATATTCTCGAGGCCGTGGAGAGTCATTTCCCGCAATGGCCGTTTAAATTTCTGTCATTTATATTCTGTGCTGTGCTTATATCTGCTTATACTCTCGAGGCTGCGGAGAGTCATTTCCCGCATTGGCCGTTTAAATTTTCGTCATTTATATTCTGTGATGTGCTTATATCTGTTCATATTCTCGAGGCCGCGGAGAGTCATTTCCCGCAATGGCCGTTTAAATTTCTATCATTTGTATTATGTGCTGTGCTTATATCTGCTTATACTCTCAAGGCCGCGGAGAGTCATTTCCCGCAATGGTCGTTTAAATTTCTGTCAATTATATCCTGTGTTGTTTTCATATCTTCTCATATTCTCGAGGCCGCGGCGAGTCACTTCCCGCAATGGCTGTTTAAATTTCGGTCATTTATATTCTATGTTATTCTCATATCTTCTCATATTCTCGAGGCCGCGGTGAGTCACTTCCCTCAATGGCCGTCTAAATTACTGTCATTTAAATTCTGCACTATTCCCATCCCCCGAGGTCGCGGAGAGTCATTTCTCGCAATGGCCGTTTAATCCCCATATCTTGTTACGTTGTACCTATTCTGCACACCCCGCCGGAGCAATCTCCCGTGGTGGTCCTTCCTCTTCTCTCTTTTTCTGTGTCGCAGCAAAATGAGCCCCTGTGCTCCGCTTCGCCACCTCAGGCATTCCGTGTGACGTCGCTCACAACACTCAAGGTAGTGTTATCTTAACCCAAGTGTTTGGTGCAATTAAAATAGAAGAACAACATACACTTAGAGAGAATTCCACTCAAAACTATAAGCCCAAAACGAACATGGTTAAAACCAAGCCTTTTAAACCACATAAGAAATCTTTTTCCCCTAAACATAACCACTTTAATAAAAAACCGCCAACCATTCTATAGCGAGGAGCCCCAAAATCAAAAATCTCAAAAGGAGCCAAATGAGAATAATAAGGAGCGATAGTGCTATGTGTGTGAACGAGAAAACCATCTAGTATTTCAATGCTACTTTCGAAGAAAGTCTGTTCGAAAGGGAAAAAAGAATGGTCCTCCAACTGACCCTCAAGTCAACATGATGACTTCAGGTGCTAGTGCATCTGAGCCAAAATTCAGGTCAGTTTTTAACCCCCGAAGTGAATTTCACCAATTTTTCATTTGATTGGTGGATTGACGCTCGAGCAAACATTCATGTCTATGCTGATTGCTCTTGATTTTTCACTTATCAAGACTCAGGTGCATGAGCTGTGATGATGTGAAACAATGTTAAGGCGCAAGTGCTAGGGTTTGGAAGAGTGAATATGAAACTAACTTCAAGCAAAACTTTGACTCTTCACGACGTCCATCATGACATGAGGCAGAATAGTGGGTCTCTTTTCGTCAAGTAGGGCTATAAGTTAGTCTTTAAGTCAAATAAAGTTATAATAACTAGAGAGTTATCTTTTATTGAAAAAGTTTTATATGTGACTGATACCTTTTCAATATCTATACACTTTCAATTAATGAACAATTAGTTATTTTAAATGTTGAATCCTCTTATACATGACAGTCAAAATTGGGTCCTTTAACATTATGAAAGATACAAAAATTTTGTTGAAATCAAATTACCCAGATAACCATTCAAATCGGTTAATAGAATTTGTCATGTCTGAAAACTTGTGGGGAAAGTCTCTTATGATTGCTTATTATATATTAAATAGAATTCATTTTAAACAAAATGGCTCAACTCCATATGAAGTTTGGAAAAGGTGGGGGTGTTTTGCAATAGTTAAGATACCTGAAAATGTTGTTTCTTATGAATTTACGATTAATCCGATGTATGTGTGTATCATAACATATTTGGTGAATATGTTGTTATCTTATATGTCAATGATATTCTAATTTTTTGGTTCCAACGTGCACATTTTAGCTGATATTCTATTGATGGCTAAACCTTTACCAGATATACTTATATTGTGTGCATACATGTAAATATTGATGTGAAAATGAATAAGCACTTGAAATTGCTGCGTGAAACAACAATTGATGGTCTAAAATTTTGTGAAATCAGAGAAAAATCTTATAGACGTGTCCACAAAAGGTTTGTCTAGAACGGTGGTTCTATAAGCATCGAAGGGGATATGATTAGGCTTATAAAAGAAGAGTTACCATAGTAACAACTCAACCTCATAGAGGTTCATTGGGTAGAAACAAACTTAATTGGTAACTATGTGGGGCTCTATTATATTTAGCTCCAATCCCCATGGCGATAGTGCTCATATAGAAGTAAGAGGTTAGGATGAGTTTATACTTTTAATGAATCTAAGACCCAAGAGTTAGGGTGATACCTTGCTCACACCTTTTGAAAGATTCACTTACATGTGTGGAGTCGTGAGCCGCGACTATGAGATGTGGGTTATCTTTTAAAACACACGTGAGATACCTATGCAAGGTCATTAATAGTGCAACCCACATAGAATCTCGATTAAGGTATACTATGTGTGAATTTAGGAGTCTGAATTATGGGACCTAGTTCAAGGTATAGTCCACCAAGTATTTCTATAGATAATTTCAAATATCACTAAGTGAAAATTCAAACTAAAAGATATTTTCACCCACTGCATACCATAAGAACTTAATAACATGTCATTTATTTTATTTTATTTTATTTCTAATTTAACGACTTTAAAAGATTTTAAATCATGAGAAGGATTGTTAAATGCAATAATACATTGCATTAAATGTAACATTTCTAAGGTGATTTAATACCTTTCAACGTATGTTCATTGGTGAGCGCTTGTATTGCGGTGTGAACGTCCATCCGTCGTTTGTGGATGGACCCAATCATGTTTCTCGAGCGTGTTTATCACGCATGTTTCGGTTGGTAGTTCTTTCCCATATATGCACACAATAGCTAACCCTAAAAAATAGAGTAGAATCTTCTTTCTTCCTAATGTTCTTTTCTTTTTTGTCTTCTTGATTCTTCCCCTACAATTGTTCTTTCTCTTGTGCCGAGTTCCTGAAAGCAAGATCAAGTTCCGTCGAAGCTCTCTTCAAGGAGTGCCGATGAGAGAGAGGCGTTCGCCTACCTAATGGGGTGTTTGGGAGTACTTTTTTTTAGAACTCTTTCTATCTCAAAAATTATGTTATGTTAATTTTTAACTTAAATTTTAAAATTGATAAAAATTGGTAACATCTGTTTGGTAAAAGTGATATAATTTTTAAAATTTATATAGAATTGTTTGGCCATCTCGGAGGGGGGGAGCCGGACGGAGGGGAGGGGGCTACGCAGGGGGGAGCCGGAGCCGGAGTCGGAGGGGAACCAGAGGGAGGGGGAGGGGGCTGCGCAGGGGGGGAGCCGGATGGGGGGGAACCGGAGGGAGGGGAGGGGGCTGCACAGGGGGGAGCCGGAGCCGGAGGGGGGAACCAGAGGGAGGGGAGGGGGCTGCACAGGGGGGAGCCGGAGACGGAGGGGGGGAACCGGAGGGAGGGGGAGGGGGCTGCGCAGGGGGGAGCCGGAGCCGGAGGGGGGGAACCGGAGGGAGGGGAGGGGGCTGCGCAGGGGGGAGCCGGAGGGGGGAACCAGAGGGAGGGGAGGGGGTTGCACAGGGGGGCTGTAATGTCTCGGGTTTTTCGGATCCTCGTTCGTGGGTCTCGGATCTAGTTTCTCGGAGCGTCCGACTCCGTTGTGTCCAAAATTTCGTTTCGGACATCTTTCGTGTTTGGATCGGCGCGATCCGGAGTTGTTTCGGAGGCCCAGAGGCGTTCCGCGGCTTTTTCCGCGTGTGTTTTCCGATTCCCAGCGTGGGTTTCGGCTTTCCCTTCGGAAGCTCGTTGCGGGTGAACCGGGCCGTTCACCTGGGCGCGAGTGGTACCGTTGTGATCAGCGCGTCGCGAGGATCGAGCAGGCGTGATTTTCTATTTTTTAGGATTTTTTCGATTTTCTGGATTTTCATATATATACCCCCACCCTCTCTCTTCCTCTCATTTCTCACTCTCACCCTCTCTCTCTCCTCTCACTCTCTCCTCTCCGGCGGCCGACGGACCGAGGCGGGGGCGAGGCGGGGCAATGCGGGCGAGGAGGACGGCGAGGATGGGTCGAGGATCGAGGCTCGCGGGCGTGGTGAAGCTCGGCCGTGGGTTCATGGAGCGGCGAGGCTTCAACGACGTTTTCTTCGTGGATCGGCGTCCACGGTGCACGAAATCTTCGGTGGAGGTAGGGTGATGGACCCCCAGCTCGTGCACTTCCTTTCCCGCAAGTTTCGTAGGCTACGGTGAGCCGAGCGGGCCAAACGGGGTGATTTGGGCAAAATCCATGTTTTAGGGCTTGTGGGCCGATCTCCCATTTCATTGCATTTTAGGCCGATCCAAGGCCATAGATGCATCCTAGGGGTTGTTGGGGAACTTCCCCTATGTTTTCCCCCTCATCCGTGGATGTTTGGGGGCGTGGCGTGAATTTTTGGGGTTTTCCCGCCGTTCCCGGTTTTTCGAAATGGTCGCGGTCCACCAGAAACCGCTACCATCTGGTCGCGGTCTTGGGAGAACCGCGTTCATCCCTTGTGCGGAAGGCCTTCGAGCGTCGCGGTCGTGCGATAGACCGCTTTGGCCTAGTCGCGGTCATGGGATGACCGCTACTGTATGGTCGCGGTCCTTGGGCGACCGCTACCATCAGGCTTGCGCGTGGCTGGTCGTGGTCGCGAGATGACCGTGACAGCATGGTCGCGGTCGCCGGTCGACCGCTACCATCTGGTCGCGGTCACCAGGTGACCACTACCATGTTCTGGTTCCTGTTTGCGCTGTTTTGACCTCCGGTCGACCCGGTTGCGACCCAGTGGTTGACTTTAGGTCTCGTGAGTGTCTCGGACACCCCGTGGAGTTCCGTGACCGTGTCTTTGGGTGTCCAGAGGTTGTCCCACTTACCTCGTTTTGCGTGTCGTGAGCTTAAGGGTCCAAGTGACCTTTTAGCGCTCCGATTGTGTTGTGTTGGTCTCCGGTCGACCCGGTTGTGACCCAGTGGTCGACCTCCGGCCTTGTGAGTATCCCGGACACCTCATGGGTTCTGTGTCTGTGTTTTTGGGGTGTCGGGAGGGACCGTGTTGCCTCGATTAGCATGCCCGTAGGTGTGGTGGGTCCGGGTGACCCCACATGTTCCGGGCTTTCGTGTTACGCATGATCGAGTCACCGTGCATCGGTGTGTGTGCGGTGGGGTCTCCCCCGCATGTCGTGGGTTTTCTTTGGAAGGCGATTCCCATGACGGCCTTGTGCTTGGCCTTGGACTGCGAGTCCAGTTATCCGGCCTGGGGCTGGAGGTTTCCCGCTTGCTACAAGATGGGAAATCGTCGTGGTGGCTTGCGTGCTGCCCTGGGAATCGTGCTTCTGTGTTTTCCGTGTGGCCCGTGTGGGTGGCCTTGGTCCTTTGCATTCCCTTCCCGAGGGAGTGGTCTTGGCGACTCGTGAGTTGTCTCGGTACTTGTGCTACAGTGGTTTTAGACCTAGAGATTGGACTAGATTGACGGCCTTGTGCTGTTGCGTACAATGGTCTTGACCCCGAGTCTTGTGACTCAAGGACCGTTGGGTGTAGTGCGTCTAGAGGACTGTCCAGAGTCCAGTGGCTTAGCACCACTTGAGTTTTCTCGACTCTAGCGCACGGTGCATGCGTGGCCGTGGACTGCGAGTCTTGTTTCTTCTCCGACTGTGGTCACCGTGCGACGGGGCCGGTACGCGGGGTTGTCCTCGTACGTCGTCGGATTCGGACGATGTTTTCCGTTGAGTTGAGAGTCTACTCCTTCAGTGACCCTCCACTAGTCGTAGCCTACCAGTACGCGTGTGCTGGTCGCACCAGGGAGTGGTGTACAGGCTTACCCTGAGGACGGTGTTAGACTGGTTACCGTCGGGCCCCTCGTCACATCAGAGTCCAGTGCCAGGGGAAAACCAGTCAGAGGGCCAGACCTAGGACGCGTGGTCTGTGTGTGCACACGTGGTTGGGGACAGTGGACGCACGTCGACGGGCGTGACCCCAGCTAGTCACTTGTTGTGGTTACTTGTGTGGTGTTCGCACCTCGGGTAGGACCTACCACGTCAGGCGGTTCACCTGCGGTGCGGTGTAAGACGTCAGGGGACGCTACCGGCTGTGCTTCTAGTGGGTGGTACTCCTGTCGAGTACGGAGTGACAGACTGTCAGTCTCTGTGTCTTTGACCTTCGGGTTTCGGTCGTGTTGACCGTTGAGTTTCGGTTGGTTCGCCGTGACCCGTGTGTTGGGTTTCGCGTCATGAGATTAGTGCTAGTGGCTTTACCGAGGTTGGGTCTTGTTGTGCGGTACCCGCGATCGGATGGTCGGGGTTGCACCTTGGACAGCGTGTCCAGGTCGGCTGTGTCCGGGGGACAGGCCTCTACGGCGTGGTTACCGTGTGTTTTTACTTCGGTAGGTGGTACTAGCGTGGTTTGGTAGCTTCGACTTCGTGATCGAGGTGTGCCTTCTGGCAGTAGGAGTAGCTGTAGTGCCAAGTTTTGACCGGCCACCGGTTTGCTATTCCTGCTGTAGTTGTAGCTCTCCTTTCCGCTACCGCCGTTGTTTCCGGTTGGGGTTCCGCGGGATCCCTGCTGAGTCTCTGTTTTGGAGACTCATTCCCTGCTTTTCAGGTGTGGCGGTTCTTCCTGGAGGTTCGAGGGTGCGGAGCGGAGGTTCTCAGTTGTCAGCTTGCCGGGCCGAGTGTTCACTTGGCATGTGGTGCGCTTTACTGCTTTAGACTGTACTTTCTATTAGACTGGACTCTGTTGTACTTGTTTATTTATTTCTGTTAATTGTTGAGTTGTCCTGCTTTATTTCCTATTTCTTTGTGCCTCCACACTCCTTTTAGCCCTTCCGAGTCCTCCCGGCTCGTGGGCGGCGGTGCGAGTCTCGGGTTATCGGGCCTTCCCGGTAATCGGATTCTCAGGTCGTTACAGGGGAGCCGGAGACGGAGGGGGGGAACCGGAGGGAGGGGGAGGGGGCTGCGCAGGGGGGAGCCGGAGCCGGAGGGGGGGAACCGGAGGGAGGGGAGGGGGCTGCGCAGGGGGGAGCTGGAGCCGGAGGGGGGGATGGGGGGCAGCGCAGGGGGGGAGCCGGAGCCGGAGGGGGGGAACCGGAGGGAGGGGAGGGGGGGAGGGGGCTGAGCAGGGGGGGGACAGCCGGCGGGAGGGAGAGGGAAGGGAGGGAAGGGGAGACGGGAGGAGGGGAGGGGGTCGCGAGCGACGTGAGTGTTTTTTTTTAAAATTGGTTCAATGTTTTTTTTTTGAGGAAGATTTATACGAGACTAGATTCTCTCCCTAAAATTTAAGAGAGGAATACCAAACAGGGTTACAAGATCTCTTACTCTTTTTTTAAAAAATTGAGAGAAAAAAGAGGTAAAAAAGAGCAACCAAACACCCTATAAGAGTTGCCATATCTTTAGGAAGCCGTTGTTGCGAGAGCTACACGGCTGGTGGTAATAGAACTCTTAGTTCTAGCGACTGCGTGCTTTGACCTGACATAATATTTCTAACTCTTTTATTTATTCAAATCTAATTGCTTGTTGTTTATTATTTTTATTTTCAGTAATAGTATTTCCAACACTTTTTTCCCTTGGCACTTGAGGTAGAAGGGTGAGCATTAGTGGTTGGATGCGAGGCTTGCTTGTTGACGCTAAACAAGGGCGAGCTAGGTCATCCTTAGGAAGAGTTGATCACCTGGAGCCAAGCTTTTTTGTGCAGAAAAAGAGAAGTTTTCGGTCGAAGGTGAGACATCTCGGGAAAACCTTCCAGTGCTTAAATCAACATAGGGCGGATGGTCTCTGGTGCCAAAGGTTAGCAAGGGAGGAGGGAGTAGGTGCCAAGGTGGCACTAGCTTAGCATTCATACCTCATGGAGGCCGCAAAGACTTGCCCACGGAGTGGAACTGTCATGGATGCCAACTTTACCATCACGACAGGTGTGCCTACGGGGTGTCATGAGAGGGTGTCATGCTTTGTTGTATAGTTCAGTAGGTCGTGCGAGGTTAGGTGGATGTAGAGCGACGTGCAACATGCGCCAAGGCTGTGTGCAGAGGGAGATTACAGGTGGGAACGTCGGTCCGTTGGTCCACCGGTTGTGCATCTGGTCTGCCGACGTCGGTGTTACCATTAAGACGGTTGGAATTCAAAAAATGAGTGGGAAACGCCTAGATCGAGGAGAACGTGCCACATCATCAAAAATTGGGTTAGTCGTTTCGAGAACCCATGTCGATATCTTTTGGAAAGTTAAAGAGTATTTAACTTATGTACGTCTGTATCTAATTAATTTGAAATATATCGAGTATTTAGATCTTGAAAGTCATTTGTTTTGATTACGTGTGTACGTGGTGTCCACAAAATTTTTTTTGGCTGACTCATACTCAATTTTAATTGGATTTGAGACAATTTTATTGTCATAAAAAAAGTAAAACTAACCTAATCTTTTCCCGAGACCAAGTTTGTGCAACGTTAATGTCATTTTCTAATTTTTTTATTTTTTCAAGTGGAGACCAAGATCTTCTAATTTTGAGCCTCACGCAAATCCAACGTGACGTGGGGGTCAAGTAAAAATAAAAGTATATGAATAATACACATTTCAAAATGTACACTGTTTATGCATTATTTTTTTACTTGGCCCCTACGCCGTGTCTCTTGGTGATATGGTTGGCACGTTAAGGTGACTTGTAGCGAGGACAACTCAAAATAAAATTTACAAATAATAATAATAAATAAAAAACTACGTTTGTATTGCCGTTGCACCTCAATGTAATGTCCACAATCGCCATTTTCCAACACATCGCACAATGGCCATTTACCAACCTAGTGTTCAACCCTAGGTTGGACAAAAGCCTTGTCTGTGTAAAGTTTTAGATGGAAAAACAAGCAACATCTTCCTTTCGAAAAGAAACACATTCTTCGTTAGAATGTCATGTTCCATGTACAGGTTGGACAACAAGTGCTACCCCAAACATAGTTTGACATTCCAATCTCATATCTTCAAATTAAATGGCCAAAATGCCATTAGAGATAAAAAAATTAGGAGTTCATATTGAATATTATCCTCCAAATCCAAGTACCAAATCACCTCATAAGGATTATGATTGTTCGCATGCTTTTTCATTCTATCCACATTTAATTATTCTTGGAAACGTTTATATATGCAAAAGTTTAAACTCAAATTAATATTTAAAAATATCTTTTTCTGACATATTATTCCTTTTTTTACAAAAGAATATTTGATAGCTTATACAAGAGGGACATTGGTAATTAAACCAATCGTTGTGAGTTGTGACATAGCACAATTCTCTCGTGTCCGCAACCAATATCTGATTTTTAAATTAGATAATAGAGAGCTGGAGCTGATGTTGAACAGTAAATTTAGTACTTTTTCGAAGTCGAAGATTAGATGATGGGGAACTAGCGCATGTCAAATTTGATAATTTTAATGTTAAAAAAATAAAACTTAAATCCTATATCTCTTGTCATTAAAATGGATGGGAGGTGATTATGTGAGGACGACCCCACCTTGTGCCATCGCCATCTCATTGCCCTCCATGTATATTTTTTAGTTATTTATTTTAAATTTTTTAAGTGAGGTCCAAAGTCCCCTATAGAGTGGGGCCCAAGTCAACAAAAACTTGTTTTAGAAGATAAGAGAAAAAATAAAAAAATGTGTGAATAGTCTCAAGTCAATATTCACATTTTTTGTTTTTTCCTTGTCGTAGACCTTAAGTAAAATAGGAGACTTTCCTCACTCAAAGATAGGGGACCTTAGATCCCGCTTATTTTTTTTAAAAAAAAATAAATGAAAAATAATATATGAGAGGTGATGAGATGGCACCGGCACCAAGTGAGGCCATCCCCACCCACTTGATTGTCTCCCAAAATGTATATAATGTAAATAGATTTCTATTCGCATGATATGTTTGCCCTCTACATGAAGTTGTCTCGCCTCCGCCACTGCTTTGGGCGTTGGAGTCCGTCTCATAAACATTCATTACATAAATCACTCCCTAAGGTACCTATTGCAACATATTCAAGTCATCTGTGTACAAATTATGGAGCAAATTAGATGACCATAATAGCTCACTATTTGCATGATTAACGCAGTAGAATGTGCCACATTAGTGATATGCACTCTCTTGTGGGTTGAGTCCCTCAGTCTCCTCTCCTCTCCCATTTCCTATCACAAAGCTCTTATATCTCGTCCCACCCCAAACCCAACAGAGCAACGATAGTGAATTTTAGTGACTATCGACGAGTCCCCACGTTGCCACCACCATCCGACACCCTCCTTGTTGGTGCCAGTTTTCCCCCCACTCTAAAATGACTCTAAAAGATCACCAGAGGCACCCCACAATGGCGCCACCATCTCCTTCTCTAGAATGCAACAAGATGGCGATGGCGGTGTGGAGGGCACCTCCCTCTAGAACGGCCCCTTCCTCTCCCCTCTTGCCAACGTTGCCAAGAGAGTGGGGGGAGGGAGGGGGTGTTTCAAAAGGGTGAGACGGTGGCACTTGCATAGAAGGTGACACCAAGGAGGAGGGTGTCAGATGGCGACGATGGCACGGGGGCTTGCCGATCGGTTGTTGTTACAGCTTGTCTATGTTACTCTTATTGGGGTTGGGGTGGAAGGAGGTGGGGCCTACCTGATGAGAAATAGATGATGAGAGGACGTAACGCACAGGAGAGTGCGCATCATTGACGTAGCTTTATTAGTGATGCAGATGGAAAGTCATTTTCGACATTGAATCGGCTCCCCCACAAATTGAGACCATTTGAATTTTAGACAATAAAAAACACATAAACAAATATTAATAGAGTATTTGAGAGCAACATTTTAAATTATTTTAAAAAATATTTTATTTTGATTTTGTGATAAATTCTAAATTTATATTGTCCAACTTTCGACTTGGTTGATAAAGTCCAAATAATTTTTAAGAGAGGAATAATAAAAAAAATGTTGCTCATTTCTATAGGAGAGAGAGAGAGAGGGGATTAAATTCTTCTCTAAAAGAATTAGGAGAGTAATAGACCCCTTTGATGACAGGTAATGTATTCGACCGTCCTCGCAAGGCGCTATCCTGTCCAGATTAACGCGACGCTTCTAAAAAGAGAATGCACACATGACCCATATTTTATCTCACCTATTCGGCCCTATCCTCTTAAAATTACAAAAAAAAAAGGGCATGCGTCATTTATGTTCCGTGACCGTAAGAATTCAATGACGTCGGAGAAACGGGGTCACTTACCTGGGAAGGCCAATGATTGGCCGGTGGAATCAAATGGGAAGCGTGAGAACCGAGCAAACCCCACCGGCCCTGACGTCACGAAGGCGAATTTGGCATAACGTAAATATCAGCCCTGCCAATTTTCAACTCCACCTCTGACGTCCTCGGACTCGGAATAAATAATAATCCAGCCGGATATTCCTGTTCCCACTCGGGGTATCTGGCGCACCTGACGTAGGATCTACTCCCGCGAGGCTTCCCGCCGTCCGGCCGGCCCAATAGGGATGGACGGTAAGTTGGGTAACTTAACTTGTGTGGGCGGGTGGGAATGGCTGTACCGTTTTCCCCCTTGGGAGAATTATTTGTTCATGACTGTCCCTTTGAGATAATAAAAATGAGTTAAAAGGGTGGACAAATTGGGTATAATATCTGATAATTTATTAATAAAATTTGAGTTCACAATTGGATTGCAAGTGGTACAATCCTGCGTAAGAGTTCTTATTAAGAGTGTAAATGATGTACGCCTAAGTAGATGTAGGGCTCGTCCGGTTTAGTTGTCTGTCTTTATTCTAAATCAGTTTTTGAAACTCATGTCAAGTAAGTGCAAATTATGGTAGTTACAGACAAGTCTTGGATTTTTTATTTGGATGGTTTAAAGATTTAAACCAATTTTTAATTTAATTTACATGAACGGGCTTACTTTGGTCCATTTATTTTAAATTTTCAATCTGTTTATCGGAAAGTTCGGTCACGTGGCTTTCGAGAAAATCTTCCCCTTTTTTCTCGTTTTTCTTATCTCTCTTCTCTCACTGAATCTTAAATAGCATAAAATTTTATAATAAATTTGATTTATTTATGAATGTGAGGGAGATTATCGGGAGTTTTTAAGGCCCTTTTAACGCACAAATATAAAAGTGAGATAGACGATAGATGAGAGAGAGAAAAATGGGTTTCACATTTTCTCCTCAGAGGCAACGTCTACTAACCGGGATGAGAAGACGTATTCGAGTCCATCCTCTCGAATATGTCACCCCACCCGATTGTCAAAAGACCCCTTGTTAATGATTAAAATCTTCGTCGCATGTGTACTCAAATGAATCACGAATCACGGGCTTTACGTCCAGACTTGGGTAATAGACTTCTTAATAGAGTTCGGAAATGAGTAGAGTTCGAAGCCCAGTTCATATTTTGTGACATTCAGATAGATCTAAGATTGCGTTTGGAAACATGACGGGTATCTTGGGATTTTTCATAATCCCTACCTATGTACCGCCCTCGACAATGTTAGAGATTTTTTTTTACAAGATCTCAAATCACATTTTAGTAAAGTTTGAATCATTTTGAATGTGATGCTCTTTTTTGAGGACGTCGAAACATAACTGTGTATGCAAATGGGAGAAGGAGAATTTAAAAAAAAAACTGTGTATGCAAATGTCTCCCAACGTCGAAACATGTTGCCATCGGGGGACTTCTATCTCTTGACAAATGTGACATTTTGACGGGATGCTCTGTTTTTTGAGGACAACTCCTCTCCTCGTTAAATATCATCTTCTTCTATTGACCACCGTCGCATGCGAAATTTGACCACAGGCTCTGTTGCCACCTAAAGACGCCTTATTTAAGAAGGCGTTGTCAGTTGCCACACGCTAGGAGATGCATTTAAGGGGGTTCTTCACCTGGTTACGCATCCCGTAACAGTGAAACTGTCGTAGCTCCATGCACGGTCGTTGAAACTACGATGGTGATCACTCTAATTAAGGTCATGTTTGGTTCGGGATAAGATGCGGATATTTTCGTCTCGGCGAACGACTTCGTGTTGTCCAGTAATTAACTTGGACTCAGAGGAAGAGGGAGAGGGAGGGTGAACGGATAAATAAAAAATTACCTGGCATAACTCGGGCCCAGCCCGGGCTCGGGCTTTAATATTGATAAGTCAGACCCGGACTGGGCCCGACACATTGACATCCTTATCGGATAGTGCTCTATTATTTTTGCGGGTATGGATACAGATATATCTATCACAGGTATAAATATACCGGCAGATATCCGTATCCGTTTATAAAACGTGAGTCCACATCCACATCTAGATTTATGGGAAGTGAAAAAAGAGAAGTCCGATCAATATTTTTCTTTTCAAAGTATTTTTTTATGTTTTATAAAAATGTCTTTATAACTTTAGCAAGAATATCAAACTCACAAACCCAACAAGAAGGGTAACAAGTTGAATTCATGCCAAAATCAA
This sequence comes from Amorphophallus konjac, assembly GCA_022559845.1. Classification (NCBI taxonomy): domain Eukaryota; kingdom Viridiplantae; phylum Streptophyta; class Magnoliopsida; order Alismatales; family Araceae; genus Amorphophallus; species Amorphophallus konjac. The sequence goes on along the minus strand of CM040122.1, from coordinate 460,783,211 downwards.
AAACCTAACATGCACGATGAGTTATTAATAACATGTTCAGATCGGGTATGGGTACACTAAATCCATACCCTATCCGAATATGAAACGTACCATATCTGAATATGAAATGAGTATTTTAAACTTATCCAAACCCGAATCTATATCCATTTATTCGGATATTACCCGACCCATCACGGGTCATGTGATACGGGTAATCGGATTTGTGGATATTTTTGACATCCCTACTTAAAAGCCCTAGCTAGTTATTTTTGGTCAGGTGTTTAGCCACAGCGCGAGCATTCTCTCAACAAGAACCCCATTTGATTTCACATGTATTAGCCAAACCATAGGATATAGATCTCTTGTAGGTCATCGTGCCCTCGAGCAAGACCTCTCCCCTCAAGGAGAAGACAACAACTTTATAAGTGGAGTTTACACATGTAATGTCTCTGATTTTTCGGATATTTTTCGGATCTAGATCCGTGTGTTTCAGATCACTTTCAGGGATCCCAGAACGTGTTTTGTGATTTACACGTATTTTTTCCTGACGGACCTACGGAAGCCCATATAGGGCGAACCGTTGCGTTCTCCTACTCCGGGACGGTACCAGTGCGTTGAGCGTGTTTCGAGGATCGAGAAAATAATTTTTTTTCTAATTTTTCATATTTTTGGCATTTTCCAGATTTTCTATAAATAACCCATTTTTTTTCTCTTTTTCTTTCTTTCTTTTTCTTTCTTCTTCTCCTTCCTCCCGTGGGCGCTCGCGACCGTTGCCCCCTCTCTTTCCCGTTCGAAGCTCGCGGCCCCTTCCTCCTTCGGCGACGGGCGGTGGACGACGGCTGCGGCGCGGTGACGACGACGGCGGCAAGAGGAATGCGGCGGTGCCATCTTTGAGAGAGGAGATCATGTTCGGCCAAGTTTTGGAGATCGGCGGCGATCCGGCGAATTTTGAGCTTCTTTAAGGTAGGGGGACGGATCCTTGCCCTCTTTATTGCATTCCCCATAGTTTGTAGGCCGAGGAGAGGTCGAGAGGGGTGTTTTTAAGCCGGGAGGGTTAAAATCAATGTTTTGGGGTTGAGCACCGGATCTCCCGTTTCGTGGAATTTTTGATCGATCTAAGGGCGTATAATCATGCTAGGAGGGTTGGGGAAGGAATCCCCTTTGTTCGGAATTTTTGGTGTTTCCCGCCGGTTTCGCGCTCGGGTGAGCCTTGCGGCCCTTCCAGGGACCGCTAGGCTCCCCTGGCGGTCTTAGGGAGACCGCTAGGTAACTTCGAATGTCGGCAGGCCTTAGCGGTCTGCCTGGGACCGCTAGGGTCAGGGTGGCGGTCAAGCGATAGACCGCTACCCTTGGAGTAGCGGCTGTCAGACGACTATTTTTTCTGTTTGACCGAGCACCCTTGGAGTGCGTGTTTCCGATCGTTGGGGAGTCACGCGCCAGCTAGCGATCATGGCATGACCGTTTCTGGCTGCCTTGCAGTCCAACGAGGACCGTTAGGCTGGGGATAACGGCCTGGCGATAGACCATTAGGTCCCTGGTGGCTCATCCCCTTGCGGTCACAACGTGACCATTTGGCTCCACCTTGCGGTCCAGAGAGGACTGCTAGGCCCCCCTTGCGGTCTAGAGAGGACCACAAGGTTGAGGGGCAGTCTTGCGAGGACCGCCGTCCTATTTCTTTTCGATCGGTGGTTTCCGTGAGTTAGAGTCTTACCTCCGGTGACACGTCCACTAGTAGTAGCCTTCTTACGGCACGCGTGTCCTGACCCACCCGGGAGTTGTGGAGCGGCTTACCCGAGAGAGACGGTTGTTAGGCTGGTTACCGTAGGGCCCCTTCGCGCAGCCTAAGTCCGGGCTTTGGGGAAGAACCAGCTAGAGGATCTGACCTAGGGCGCATGGTCTGTGTGTGTACACTTGGTTGGGGGCGTCGGACCTTCACTAACGAGCGTGACCCTAGCTAGTCCTTGTTCGTGATACTGGTTACTATTGTGTCTCTGTCTCCGCCTGGGGCTTCGCAGCGAGACACTTGAGGCGAGGTGTAAGACATCAGGGGGCGCATCCGACTTTGCTTCTAGTGGGTGGTGCTCCTGTTTCTTGGCAGGTACGGACTTGTCTTTTCGCCGGTTTGAGGTCGGTTGATTTGGTACGGTTAGTTGTAGGGAGCTTTTCTGTTTATTTATTACTGTTTGCTGCTTCTACCGTACTCCTGCTATGTAGTGTTACCTTCCGCGGTTGTTCGCGCCTTGTTGTCTCGTTTTCCTTGTTGTGCGGTGGGAGTCCGAGGGATCCCTATTGGGCCAATGAAATGAGGCTCACCCCTATATTTTCAGGTGGGGCGGCGTCGTCAAGAGGCGCAGCAGAGTTTCAGCGTGGTCCTAGTAGCCAGGGTTAGTTGCTAGTTTGCCAGAGCCGGGGTATGTCCTGTGTACTTGTACTTTTTCCTTATATTGGCTGTACTTAATTTGGACATGAGATACACTGGACCTTGTAATAGTTTAGTTATGTATTTAAATTCTCACATTATTTTTTATTATTATTTTAACTCTGCAGTTATTTTAGCTTCTCTTGTATTCTCACACCATCCTTTAACCTTTCTGAGTCTTCAGGCTCGTGGGTGGCGAGTCGAGATTCGAGTTGCGCCGATTCTTTTCTGATATTCGGATCTCGGGTCGTTACAACACAGTTGATTGTCTCTTAGTTGATAGATTGTGTGCAATGATTTCAAACTCATTCAAGATAGAAAAATAAGAATGAAAGCATGTCGATCTTGAACTACTAAGAAAAGTTTTCAAAGAAAAAAATCAGAGAATCGTGGAAGACTTTTGTGAAGAAGCAAGAGAATGTAGCATAAAAATCACATATGCTTCTCTTTCACTTGAGCACTTAGAGAGTTTAGTTGAGGAAGAATCTGACTTTTTCTCTCAACTTTTGTCTATATGCGCTTGTGTTGGAGGCTAGGGTTCATTGGATTGCTCGCTTGATTCACACACACCTCTGCACTTGTTGTAATGCCCTACGAATTTATATTTTAATATTTTATTTGATTAATGAAAATATATTTATTTATGCCTAAATATTTAAATATTTAGTCTTATTATATTTATTTTAATCTTGGTAAAAAAATCAAAAGAGATAAATATGTATTTAAAAAAATAAGAAGGAAAAAAATTAAAAAATAAACTAAGGTTAAAAAAAATTGGGGGTGAATTGTTAAAAAATGAAGAAAGGTATAATTGTTAAAAATAAAAGGTTAAAACGTAAAAAAAAAGAAAAATTGCGACGGAGGAGGGCGGCCCCAAGCGCCGCCCATGCGCGGGCGACCACTCTCGTGCGGGCGCGTGCGGGCGCACCGGCCCGCCCCCCCCCGCCCCTTTCGTACGCTTGCGGCTATTAAAAAATTTTTACTTTATTATTTTGTTTAACCTTTTCCCATTAGTTTAAACTCATTTTCTTCTATTAATCAAATCTCACGTGCCATGCATATAAAAAAAAGAAAAATATGGGATAGTTAAAGAAAGGTGCTTAGTGGATTGATGAGTCTTTGAATGTTATTTTTTATTTAAATAATATTAAAATACATGTTTAATCTCCACCCTTGGATTATATCAATGGCTAAGATTGATTAGAAGAAAACCCCTATAAATAACCATGAGAGGGGCTTCATTTACTCTTCTTGGAGGCTGGCTACGTGAAGTGATGAAGGAGAGAGTGCATGGCTTATTAAGGAGATGTTTAAACTTTATTAAGGTAAGTGATTTAGTATTAATCCTCTTGATTAGTATGATTAGTATATTTAAAATGATTTAAGGTGTTTTAATTAGCATCTATAGAGATAATTAAATTCAAAGATCTGTATTTCACCATGTGTAATCACATCTAGTCGAATTATCATGAAATCATTAGTGTTAAGGCAAGTGATTAAGGGTAAAGTAGTGTGATTAATACACTATAATTAGCAACGGTACATGATAAATTTAGAAAATTTTAAGAATCATGTGATCTGATATTCTAAGCACTCTGTAAAAATTTTAATATTTGATTCAAATTATTTTATCATTTAAGAATATTTAAATATTATCTTAAAGGTGTTTAATTATACTAAAAGTCTAAAGGGGTGATATAAAATCACCATAAATTGTAAAAATGCATCGTACTATGAGACCCATCTGTAGAAAAAGTTTAATTATTTTTAGACCATGATATTTCTGTTAATCAGTTTTTAATACATGATAAGAAAATAAATAAGTATATAGAATTTATATATAATGTTCATAAAAATCTTACGATTTAACAGTATAGTTATTACATTGTGTGTGATGTATTATTAAAAAATCAATAATTATAGATGTCTGTAAGTGAACTTACAGAATTTTCAATAAGTTATTAAAAGTATAAAATTATGATATAAACAGAAATACTTCATGAAAAATTTTGAAACTTTACTAAAAAATTAGATGTATGTTATAACTAATTTATTAAAATTTCATATTATTCTGATCACAGAATCTTGACTTGTATAATTTTCAATGTTTGACCACATAAGTGAAAAATTGAATAAATATTAATATTTTGTGAAAAATCCTGAGAATGTTACAAAACTGATATATGATATTTATAAGTCAATGTTTAGTATATTTCAGTCCATGTGAATATTTTGAATAATTTTCTCTATTTAAAAGTTATTGTTGTAAATCTTAGAAACTGATATAAACTTCTCAAAATTCTAAATGCTAAATGAAAAATAGTGAATGTTTCCCTATATAATACTTCTGTCTGGAATAACGTTCTGTAAATTTTGAGTAATTTTTTGATCATTGTGGATATATTTAGTTGAGTTATTATTCATGATATATTTTGTTATTCTATCAAAATATTAGTAATACAGTGTGAAAATTAATGAAAAATTTTAAAAATGATATTTCTGTTATAAATGATGGTTCGAGAAATTGTGGTGATTTTTATAATACTGTAGTTAAATTTAGTTAATTTTTCATGTATAGGAGAATATAAATGATTCTGGAAAAATGTGAATTGCTGCATGAAAAATTATAATTTTTTTTTTGTGCAATGTTACGTACAAATGTGATTTTTATTAAAAGTTAAATGGTCTTCTGAATTTGGTATCTAAATTTAGTCAATTTATGATGCATGTTAGAGTATAAGTAATTCTGTAAAAATTATAATTACTGTCTGAAAAATGATGATAATTTTTTATTTTGATCCTTTCTGTAAATTTTTTTATTTCCTGAAATTTCAAAGCATTCTGATCTATGTACACAGAACTAAATTTTTTTGATATATATATGCCCTTATGTTTGAATAAGTTGAGAATTTTATAAATAAAGAAAAAAAGAATTTTTAGTAATGGCATGTTTTATACTTAATATTCACAGCATGATTTTTTGAGTGGCATGTTTCCATTTCATATGAGTTATATATATAATTATCTAATTACTGTACTGCTATTACTGCCAAATGGACACTGCCACCATAGGGGGAGACTGGAACCAAATCATAGAAATGCCCCTATGGGGAGGTTTACACTGTACTGGCCCCGAGGGTAACGGAGATTGAAATCTTGGAAGTGGATAAGTACCACTGGTTAAGGTGGAGAGGACTTTTCCCGGTTCTGCGCAGTAACCAAGACTCATCACTATTTACCTAGGTGATCGAGTACTGACTGACTGTCCTTCTAGTGGTGGTTTGGGCACTGTGTCTTGGCTATTTATACCACTATTACTTTTCACTGAAATAAAATTGAAATAACTGTTACTGCTTACTGAATTGATATTGAAGCTACTGCTACTGTTCACTGAGTCATTATTGAAACGACTATTACTGCTCACTGAATTGATATTGGAACTGTTATTACTGTTCATTGAACTGATATTAAAACTAGTGTTATTACCTACTGAACTATTATTTCATTTTTATGTTATTACACTGTAAATGTTTGCTGTTAATGAATCTCCGGTATATCAAATGGTGATTTGGAAAAGGACAGATTATGTCTGTCTGGATCCTTTCACTATGCGTGAGACTACTCCGCCTTGTACTAGAATCATTCTATTGATAAAAGAGTCAAATTATATTATATGTTAATGTTTGCAAATGTTGAATTCTTATTGATAGAACAAAGTTTTAATGTACATGTTTTACTTGTAAAATGTTCATAGTATGACTTGTGATCATAAATTTGAAATTAGGTTATAATGTGTTAATCTCATGTTATCTATTTGAAATTATGCCTAAGAATGATTTATAAAATGAAATATCGTAAATCACTTTGGATATGTTTACTCATGCTATGACTGGGGACTATGTTTAGTCTCTTATTGGGTCTACTCGTAGACTCACCCCGTTGAATATTTTCAGGAGAAGCGGTAGAAGAAAGCGAGGAGTGATATCGCAGTGTGCAAACCACGGCTTGGGATTTACTACGAGTCATTATCTTAGGTAGTTATGTTAGAAAAAAAATGCGTGTGAAATTTGGTTTTGTAATAAATGACTTGTTAAATTATTACTTTTTATTTCGATCTATGTGGATGAAGTCTTATGATTGTAAGCTGAATGATTTGAGTAATTTCATTTCTGCTGCAATGATGTCTCAATATTTATGTAAAATTCTCTACCGTAATTATTCCATTTGGGTTGTCTCACTGTGACGTTTCGATCAGAATCCGACGTGAGTCTTTAGGACTGGACCGGGTTTACGAGTCGGGGCGTGACACTTGTGCTCTACAATACTTGACTCAAAAAATACTTTGCTTGTTCAACTACCATGTGTATATATACGCCTCTCAGTGCGTTGATTACTGTTATATACAATTTGGTATTCGTTAGACACAACTTGGTCTTCATTTGAGAGAGAGTCTCGTACATTTATTGAATAGAGTAACTGCATATGAGATCTTCATGTCTTGAAAGATACAACACTTTTTATGCATGAAAATATAATAGTCAATCGTTCCTAGGATAGCCTGTAAAACTATAGAAGATATTTGCTTATCTGAAAAGATAAAGTCAAATTTTTCTGCATAGAATACTCCCTTCTATTTACTGGTGTTGATACGTATCTGTACCACTGTTTCATCAGTGTCTTTCATGTATGTTTCTTCCTGAAACAGAATATGAAGATTGACCTTTTTAGATTTTCAGACAAGTGTATTTCATAGAAAAGAAAACAGAGTTAACATGTTCGTTCATATACTACATAAGTAGCATTAAATATTTGAACAATTGCATTTCATGCATTTGAAATTTAAATTTTATTGTGATAGTTGCTTAGACATTTTGTCATAGCAGATTAAGTAGTGTAATATCATTTACATGATCAACTAAGTTATATTTGCCATAGGCGTTGTACTACAACTATCAAAAAATAATATAAGAATATATGCGATAGTTTTACGTTACTCAAAGTTAAACTTAGATAGCTGATCATTCTGTGCGACTATGTTTATAGACATACAAATAGTCGATGGTTGAGATAGTCAATTGATTATCTCGTAGGCTATGTTTTGTTCGACTATATGTTATGATAGGCAATTTTTTGAGATAGTCGATTATATTTTGTACGCCTAAATGAGCATAACTCAATTTGCACCTAAGTTATCATAGCTGTGACTAGGCGAACATAACTGTGACTATGTGATCATAACTGCGATTATGTGAATATAGCTGCGACTATGTGAAGATAGCTCTGAATTTCAACAACTATAAGTGAATTTTAGCTTTAAGTTACTACGCCTATGTTAACTTAACTTTTATGTTTTGCGACTAAGTGAAAGTTAATTTTAAATTTCTACACTTAAGTTAGCTTAACTTTTATGTATAGCGCTAAGTCTCTGCGACTATGTGAAACTTAACTTTTATTTCTTGTGACTAAGTTATTCTTAGCTTTACTTTTATGCACCTAAGTGAATATAGCTTTGTTCTTCTACGCCTATATTATACTTAGATCAATTTTTGATTTCTTCTTCTTATTACATGATTTTTGTTAATTCAAATGTTTTGTTTTTGCCAATGTTACTTCCAAGGTTTTGTTATTTGCCAAAACTGCTGTTAAAGTTTTGTTATTGTTAAAATTACTTTCAAAGTTAATATCTAGGTTTCAGTCTAACAATCTCGAAGATTAGCTTAAGTTCAGATATCAGCTCAACACTCTATTCTTTGTTTGATAATGCTAAAATCGACGAGAATAAGGGGGTTAAGGAGAATGAGATTATTCCCAAAAATAAGATTAAAATTAGGGATAAGGCATTTCACCCTTTAGGTGGATTCCACCTTTTAGATGGAATGACTTATTCTCACCTTCTTATCTCCCATTTTCTCCTTCCATTATTAGTGATAATTAATATATTAATTAATATTATTAGTGTTAATTAATCTCATTAGTACTAATTAATAAATATATTATTTAATTATAATTACATAATTAATGACAATGGTGCTACTTAATCTTATTAGTACTAATTAACTGTATTAATTAATCTTGTTAGTGTTAGGTTGAAGAGGGGTTGGGAGTAAATCTAAGGAAGGGAAACTCAAAGGTTTTCATAAGGGTGCTACCTCAAGTGTTGTGTTTTGTATAGAGATATTAGTCCCACATTGGAAAACACAAAGAGGTGAGGGGACCTTATAGTTCCTAGGACCCCATGGACTATGTCTTATAGACATAGTGGAGGTAAGCTAGATCCAATCACACGCACGCACGCGCCGGGCCGGGCAGGGCTGGGCGGGCGCGCGTGTGTGAGGTGTGGGTCCAGCCGGCTTGCCTTGGCACCTTTTTGGAATTCTTTTTGCTATTCTATCCTTTCCTTGGAGAGAAAGAGGGGTTTCCGAACTTATCGTTTCGGATACGAACCGTCGCGGGCGTGGGGCACATAAGGAGAGTAATTAGGATTACCCTAATTACTGCTACTCTTTTTCGTGTCTGTTCGACTTCAAAGAGGAACCGCTCGCAACGTCGCTCTCTTGCTCTCGTCTCCGGCTCCTCCTTGCGCCATCCCGCGGATATCGCTGCTGTCTTCGTCCCGTGCGTTCGCCACCGTCTTCGTCGCTGCGCACGCTCACGGACACTTGCAGCTCTTGTTCTTCGGTGTTCGGTGCATGCTTTCTAACCTTTTTAAAAGAAGCGATTTAGGTTTTTCGTGTAGTAATTATTACAAGATTCTTAAGAGTGCGCTTAAGTTTCTTGTGTTAGTAGTCGTATCCTGGGGGAAGATCGCTATATCTATCGCACCGTGTTTGTGGGGGCGATATCTTCTCTAAGGGGAGTCTCTTTGAGGCGCTTCTACTAATCCAGTTGTTTAGATAGATATAATTGATTATTCCTTCATACTTAATTGTTCAACAATCATGCTTATGTTTGATTCTTCTTGGTTGTCCTTATTTGAATCAACCTCCTATGTAATTTTACTATGGTTTGCATTGCATCTACTGTGGTCCGTTTATTGCCATGATGTTGTCCCTGCACACTGTTTATTTACAACAGTCTTAGAGAAGATATCCTTCATGGCATCGTCGTCTTCGATGAGTTTTGGAAACAGGGTGGACATGTCTGGGATGCCCGCGAAGTTTTCCGGGCAACACTTTAAGCGTTGGCAACAACGCATGAAGATGTGGTTCACCATGGTTGGCCTAATCTCATTGATAGAATCGGACCCCCCTGTGATAGATGAAAACGACCCCGAGAGTACTAGGAGGGTTGAAGAGTGGACTAATAGAGACAGGTTAGGACATGTGTGCATTCTAACTGCACTGTCAGATGTCATGTTTGATGTCTATAGTACCTCCACCTTCAACACTACTAAAGCTCTGTGGAATGAACTTGATCGGAAGTACAATACCGAGGACCAAGGTCTGGAAAAGTACTCCGTTGGCAAGTTCCCTAAATTCCAAATGGTCGAGAATAAATCTATAGGGGAGCAGGCACATGAGCTTCTTCTTATGTTCCATGGTTTGGCTGAGGCAGAAATGAAAATGCCTGAAAAGCTCCAAGTCATGTGCATCATAGAGAAGTTGCCTAGATCCTGGGAGGATTTTGGCATGGGCCTAAAGCATCGAAAAGGGGCCATTTCTCTTGATGATTTGATGAGGGCAATAGCTATTGAGGAGGAACATAGAAAGGAAAAGCCCAAAATGCCTGTAGATGCAAGTGCAAACTTAGTAATGAAACAGAAGGGTAAAGATTTAAAAGGAAAGGCCAAGGTTGATTCCACTGTGCAGATGAAACCCAAAGGAAAGATAAAGAAGAAGAAGGTGCTAGGACAGTGCTGGACATGTGGTGATAAGGGTCATATGCGCAATGAATGTCCCAAAAAGAAAGAAAATGTGCTGAACAGGGCCCTGTTGATCCATGATGTCCCAGCACAGGTCAATGTAGTGACCGGTGGATCTTCTTCTGGTATGGAGTATGTTTCTCTTAATCCTCAGTTGTTTACTATTTATGAACCAAATGAATGGCTGGTAGACACTGGAGCCAATGTGCATTTATGTGCTGACAGGGCTAATTTTGTGTCTTATCAGGAAATCCATGATCGCTCCGTGACAATGGGAAATGGGAGTACAGCTAGGGTGCTAGGAGTTGGACGTGTGAGCCTGAAGTTTACTTCAGGGCGTGTTCTTACTCTTTCCTTAGTGTACCATGTTCCTAGTGTCAAGAGGAACATTTTATCTGGTTCTGTGTTAGTAAGAGAGGGTTATGAACTGAACTTTAAATGTAATAAGGTTGTCATACTCTATTTGAAGACTTTTATTGCAAAAGGTTATCTTTCTGATGGTTTGTTTAAAATCTTTGTGGATCATGTGATGAACAGAAATGTGGATGTTAATGCTTCCGTTTCTACTTCTGTTCCTGTTGCTTATAATGTTATAGATTCATCTGAATTGTGGCATGCTCGTTTAGGTCATCTTAATTTCAATTCCTTGAAACGTATGATGAACCTGAAATTGATTCCTGAACATACTGTTGATAAAACTAAGAAATGTGATATCTGTGTACAGGCTAAACAACCCAGAAAACCCTTTCATTCTGTGGTTAGAGATTCAGAAATTCTGGATCTGGTGCACTCAGATATTTGTGAGTTTAATGGTGTGTTGACTAGGGATCATAAAAAGTATTTCATTACCTTTATTGATGACTGTAGTAGATACTGTTATGTGTATTTGCTTAGATCTAAGGATGAGGCTTTGCAAAAGTTTATCATCTTTAAGAAAGAAGCAGAAACACAATCTGGCAAAGTTCTTAAAAGGTTGAGGTCTGATAGAGGAGGAGAGTATACTTCAAGTTTGTTTGTGGAGTATTGCCAAGATCATGGCATTATTCATGAAACAACTGCCCCATACTCTCCTCAGTCTAATGGGATAGCAGAAAGGAAGAACATGGTATTCATTGACATGGTCAACTCTCTCCTGCAGAGCTCGGGACTACCAAAGTATATGTGGGGGGAAGCTTTGAATACGGCTTGCCTTATTCTGAATCATATTCCCCTGAAACATAGAGATAGTAGTCCAATTGAACTTTGGAGACATAGGAAACCTAGTTTGAAATTTCTCAAAGTGTGGGGGTGCCTTGCAAAGGTACTTGTTCCTGAGCACAAGAGAAAGAAACTAGGACCTAAGACAGTTGACGCAGTCTTCTTAGGCTATGCTGAAAATAGCTATGCGTACAGGTTTCTGGTTGTCAAATCAGAAATTCCTGGCATAGATATTAACACCATAGTCGAGTTTCGTGATGCCACGTTCTTCGAAAATATTTTTCCCATGAAGACTGGTTTGACTCAACATTTGTCTTCTGAGACTGTTGCCTCTACATCTGATTCTATTCCAGAACATGTGGAAAGAATGACTAATGTGGGGGCTGATGCATCCGGACCTAATCTTGATGCTGATGATCAAGAAGAGGTTGAACCTAGAAGGAGTAAAAGACTAAGGGTTGCCAAGGATTATGGTAGTGATTTTGTCACTTTCCAGATCACGGGTGATCCTCCCACCTTTCGAGATGCCATGGCTTCAGCTGAAGCTAGGCATTGGAAGGATGCCATTAAGAGTGAGATGGATTCCATTCTTGCTAATGGCACTTGGGTGTTAGTTGATCCTCCTCCTGGTTCAAAGACCATTGGATGCAAATGGGTCTTTAAGAAGAAACTAAAACCAGATGGAACCGTTGACAAGTATAAAGCTAGGCTAGTTGCTAAGGGTTTCAAACAAATGGAGGGAATAGATTATTTTGATACCTATTCCCCGGTCACTAGGATAACCACAATCAGGGTGCTTGTAGCACTGGCTTCCTTACATAATCTCTTTATCCATCAGATGGATGTCAAGACTGCTTTTCTTAATGGTGATCTTGATGAAGAGATTTATATGGATCAGCCTGAAGGATTTGTGGCTCCGGATAGTGAGAATAAAGTTTGTAGACTTGTAAAGTCTCTGTATGGTTTGAAACAAGCTCCTAAGCAATGGCATGAAAAATTTGATATGACTATCATATCATTTGGTTTTATAGTCAATGAGTTTGATAAGTGTATCTATCACAAAGTTAAGGGTAGTGAATTTGTAATCTTGTGCCTATATGTAGATGATATCTTGTTGTTTGGAAGCAGTTTGGGAATCATAACTGAGACCAAATCATTCTTAAGTAGCAGATTTGAAATGAAAGATATGGGTGAGGCAAATGTGATTCTGGGGTTGACTCTTATTAGATCAGCTGAAGGAATAGCAATTTCTCAATCTCACTATGTTGAGAAGGTTTTAGAGAAATTTGGCTATCAGAATTGTAAAGCTGTCTGTACACCCTATGATCCTTCTAAATTTTCTGCAAGAATAAGAATGGTGATCCTGTGTCTCAATTGCGGTATTCTCATGTTATAGGAAGCTTAATGTATCTTGCAAACTGTACTAGACCAGACATTTCATATGCTGTGTCTAAACTCAGTAGATACACAAGCTGTCCTGACCATACTCACTGGGAAGGCTTAGATAGGGTGCTGAGGTACCTAAAGGGTACCATGACCCTAAGCTTGCATTTTCAGAAATTCCCTGCTGTACTTGAGGGATATAGTGATGCAAGCTGGATAGCTGAAAACTCAGGGAGCAATGGTGTCACAGGGTATGTCTTTACCCTGGGAGGTGGTGTAGTTGCCTGGAGGTCAACTAAACAAACCATGTTGTCTCGGTCTACTTTTGAGGCTGAGTTGTGTGCTTTGGATACTACTGGTATGGAGGCTGAATGGATCAGGGGTCTTCTTTCTGAACTCCCTCTGATGAGTAAGCCTATACCTGCGATATCTGTGCATTGTGATAATATGACCACAATTGCCAAGATTAAAAGTTCAAAGTACAACCAAAAAGAAAGGAGACATATTCAACTCAGACTTAAGTCTGTAAGAGAATTAGTGTCTCAGGGAGTGATAGCTGTGGATTTTGTTGGTACCAAGGACAACATAGCTGATCCTCTGACTAAAGGACTTAACAAGAGTCAAGTCCAAAAATTTAGGATGGGGATGGGACTGAAACCCATCAGTTGTTCTCCTGCAGTGGCAACCCAACCTATCTGAGTAGAGATCCTACAAAGAAGGTTCAATATGGTAATAACAAGCTGTTGAGAGGACTGGAAGGCACTTGTTTAAATAGATACTTTGTATCTGAGTTCCTCCCCTGTAATCCTAAACAATCTAGTGCCTGTTACTGCAAGTTAAGGTTAAGTTGTATACTTTTAATGGGTTCAAGCCTGGTAAGGCAGGATGTTTGCAGTGCATCCTTGGAGAAGCCCACCTATATGAGTACAACTGTGAGGCCGCAGTTAAAGAATTGAGTTATTCTTGAAAGTACTCATGAAACAGGATTGGGCACATGGCCTTTAAAGTGCCAGTTACTTTTTGCTACCAATAGAACCTTATTTCATGTTGTTTTCTAATAAGTAGCCCTTCACATAAAGGATCAAGTTCAAGATTTAATTCACTTCGATCCTGTGGGGGGGTGAAAATTAGAACACTTAGGTGAAGGTTCAAACCCGAAAGGTACCTTTACTGAAAGCATGATTTGTTCATATCTCTTCTGTTTGTTCCCTTTTATCAAACCTTGAGTTTGTGGGGGAATGTTAGGTTGAAGAGGGGTTGGGAGTAAATCTAAGGAAGGGAAACTCAAAGGTTTTCCATAAGGGTGCTACCTCAAGTGTTGTGTTTTGTATGGGGATATTAGTCCCACATTGGAAAACACAAAGAGGTGAGGGGACCTTATAGTTCCTAGGACCCCATGGACTATGTCTTATAGACATAGTGGAGGTAAGCTAGATCCAATCACACGCACGCACGCGCCGGGCCGGGCTGGGCTGGGCAGGCGCGCGTGTGTGAGGTGTGGGTCCAGCCGGCTTGCCTTGGCACCTTTTTGGAATTCTTTTTGCTATTCTATCCTTTCCTTGGAGAGAAAGAGGGGTTTCCGAACTTATCGTTTCGGATACGAACCGTCGCGGGCGTGGGGCACATAAGGAGAGTAATTAGGATTACCCTAATTACTGCTACTCTTTTTCGTGTCTGTTCGACTTCAAAGAGGAACCGCTCGCAACGTCGCTCTCTTGCTCTCGTCTCCGGCTCCTCCTTGCGCCATCCCGCGGATATCGCTGCTGTCTTCGTCCCGTGCGTTCGCCACCGTCTTCGTCGCTGCGCACGCTCACGGACACTTGCAGCTCTTGTTCTTCGGTGTTCGGTGCATGCTTTCTAACCTTTTTAAAAGAAGCGATTTAGGTTTTTCGTGTAGTAATTATTACAAGATTCTTAAGAGTGCGCTTAAGTTTCTTGTGTTAGTAGTCGTATCCTGGGGGAAGATCGCTATATCTATCGCACCGTGTTTGTGGGGGCGATATCTTCTCTAAGGGGAGTCTCTTTGAGGCGCTTCTACTAATCCAGTTGTTTAGATAGATATAATTGATTATTCCTTCATACTTAATTGTTCAACAATCATGCTTATGTTTGATTCTTCTTGGTTGTCCTTATTTGAATCAACCTCCTATGTAATTTTACTATGGTTTGCATTGCATCTACTGTGGTCCGTTTATTGCCATGATGTTGTCCCTGCACACTGTTTATTTACAACAGTTAGTGCTAACTAATCATGCTAATTAATCTTATTAGTGATAATTACTAAAAATATTATTTAATTATTATTAAGTAATTAATTATTACAGTGCTACTTAATCTTATTAACTAATTAACATTATTGGTGATAATTAATTATGCTAATTAATGTTATGAGTGCTAACTAATCATGTTAATTAATATTTTTAGTGTTAATTAATAAATATTATTTAATTATCATTAAATAATTAGTTATTACATTGTTGTTTAATCTTATTATGCTAATTAATGTTATTAGTGCTAATAGGTATGCTAATAAATGTTATTAGTGCTAATTAATCATACAAATTAATCTTATGTATGATAATCAATAAATATATTATATAATTATAATTAAATAATTAATTATAACTCTCTCATTGTTATTAATGAAAAATTAATCAGGTTAGAATTAACAATATTAGTGCTAATCATGATGATTAAGGATAAATATATTAAATATAATTAACAATATTAAGAAGAAATATTAGTACTAATCATAGTCAATAAGAAAGATAAAATAAGTTATTTTCGATGCTTATTCTCATTTGTATCCATATTTTTTACCAAACGAGTAATTAATGAGGACGTCACTATATTTATCCGTCGCACACCAAATATATATGAAAATAAAGATATAGATGAATTAACTTGAAATGATTTATATATATTTTACTTAAAATTTATCCATGAATCAAACGAGACTTATAAAAGATTTGACACTCTGAGCTGTATGACATCTCTTGTTGTGAAACGAAACTTTGAGACCCTAAAAACACCATGGAGTTGGAACAAAAAATCCAAGATGTTAGCACTTTGTGTGGTTAGGACATAAGTGGACTTTAGTCCACACTGCGTGCTGAGAAGAGGAGAAATGAAGATGTTGATACTAACTTGAATTGTTTATTCTCTCGTGTGAGAGTACAAATACATGTCTTTATTTTTCAATTATTATTTAGTAAAATTAAAATTTTCCCTCCCACTTCACGATAACTCATTCTAAAAAAGTCTTATCTTTCTAGTAGACTATTTCCCCATTTTTCTAAAGATTTTGATGACGTAATCCTTTCCCCTCTTTCTCCTCGCTCTTTGTGATACTCTCCACATGAGGATAAGGTTTCTAATAGGGTGTTTGGTTGCTCTTTTTTACCTTTTTTTCTCTCAAATTTAAAAAAGAGAGTAAGAGAGATTTTAACCCCGTTTGGTGTTCCTTTCCTAAATTTTAGGGAGAGGATCTCATCCCGTGTAAACCTTCCTCAAAAAAAAAAAAGTCTAGGCCAATTTTTTTTAAAAAGCACCCACGTCCTCGGGACTTCCCCCTCCCTTCCACTCTCGACCCCCCTCCCCCCTGCGGCTTGCTCCCCTCCCCCCTGTGGCCCCCCCTCCCCCGTCGCCGGCCTGCTCCCCTCCCCCCTGCGGCCCCCCTCCCATGCCGCAGGCTTGCTCCCCTCCCCCCTGCGGCCCCCCTCCCTCGCCGGCCTGCTCCCCTCCCCTCCCCCCTGCGGCCTGTGGCCCCCCCCTCCCCCGCCGCCGGCCTGCTCTCCTCCCCCCTGCGGCCCCCCCTCCCCCGCCGCCGGCCTGCTCCCCTCCCCCCTGCGGCCCCCCTCCCACGCCGGCTTGCTCCCCTCCCCTCCCCCGCCGGCCTGCTCCCCTCCCCTCCCCCCTGCGGCCTGCGCCCCCCCTCCCCCGCCGCCGGCCTGCTCCCCTCCCCTCTGCGGCCCCCCTCCCACATCGGCCTGCTCCCCTCCCCCGTGCAGCCCCGCTGCCGGCCTGCTCCCCTCCCCCCTGCGGCCCCCCTCCCCCCTGCGGCCTGCTCCCCTCCCCCCTGCAGCCACCTCCCAACAACCTCACCGGCATCCTCCCCGTCGAAGTCACTGACATGCCCAACCTCTGCCACCTCCACCTCGGGGGCAACTTCTTCTCGGGTGTTATCCCCCCGGAGTATGGCCGGTGGGAGTTCTTGGAGTACCTCGCCGTCTCCAGCAACGAGCTCAGCGACCCCATCCCCCCTGAGATAGGGAACCTGACGAGGTTGCAGCAGCTCTACGTGGGGTACTTCAACACCTCACCGGCGGGATCCCGCGGGAGATCGGGAAGCAGGCCGTCTCTACAGGAAGGTGGTGAAGACATCATTGGTGAAGGGACGAAGGTGGTGAAGTGAGCCAAACAATTCTATCTAAATTTTAAAAATTATATCATTTTTACCAAACAGATGTTATCAATTTTTATAAAATTTAAAATTTAAGTTAAAAATTAACACAACGTAATTTTTGAGATAGAAAGAGTTCTAAAAAAAAAATACTCCCAAACACCCTATAAGACCGCTTAATAGATACTGAGCTAGTATGGAGCGAAATCCGTGGGCATTTGCGACATTACCTCGAGTCAAATGAGCATCACATGATGTGATGCCCTGTGTATCTTATTTCACATAAACTGTCAAATCAAGTTATTCCGGAATAAGTTGTCCCTATCACTTAGATCTGACTTATTCCTATGATCCTACCCCTGAAACAAACCGGGGCTAAAATTGTATACTTGGCCTTGAATTGGGTTTAAACTTTGTTTTAGTGGGCTTGGGCTCTTCTAGGCCCGACCTGAGGCTGGCCCGTTGACACCTCTCGGCCGCTCAAGAACTATCGAGATCTGGAATTCTGGATTCCGCGCAGGCCCGGATTCGACTACCCTCACCGCGGTGCTGACACCCCTCCAAGGAGGCCGCACTCCTCTCCGCCGTCGCGTCGTCCACCTACTCTCGAGCGCGGGCGGAAGTTTTCGAAGGAGCAAAACCCTCCCCAATATCTCCAGAACCCTTGGAGGAAGCAGAGGAGGGGCATCGTTTAGGCGACATCCTCGTCTCCAGGGAAGGGAAAATGGCGACGGAGGCGGCTGCGGGGCCTCCGCCGCCGCTGGCAGCGGGGGGAGGCGGAGGTGCGCCGTCGCTGAAGGACCAAGGCAACGATTTCTTCAAAGCCGGGAACTACCTGAAGGCCGCTGCTTTGTACACCCAGGCCATCAAGTCGGACCCCTCGAACCCCACCCTCTACAGGTAGCCCTGTGTGTGTGTGTGTGTGTGTGTGTGTGTGTGCTGTGTATGTGTGTGTGTGTGTCTATTCTTTGGTGCCTTTCCTGAGAAACGTCGGGTCTCTGTTTTCTCTATGCTTCTCTTCCCTGCAGCTGCACGTAATTATCTTCTTTTCGCTTCATTTACTAGTGTTGTTTGGATTAGATTGCTACATGGGTCTTCACAATTGTCGACAAGAACTGATTTTGATGAGTTCCAGTGTTGAGAGTGGTGATAAGTGGAGCGGTAGGACCTCCTGGCTTACGTAAGAGAAGTGGAGAGAGTGAATGTTGATCTGTATTTATGACGGGTTACTAAAGAGAAGATGGTTGCGGATATAAATATGCTGTTCTATCTACGCTGAATCATTCTCAAACCGTCAGAGCAAAGAAGAAAATGCGAGAGTGGAAGGGGAAAATAGACGGCTGTTATCGGTGACAAACAAATTAAATAAGTTGTGGTTCCAAGGAGTCGTCTGTAACTGTGTCCCATAACCTCCAATTATAGAATAATTTGGCTCTGTTTTCCTGATTTCCTGCATTTGCATCAACAAGAGAATGTTCTCTTGAATGATTTAAGATGACTTCTAGCTTTATTTGGCTTCAGATTTCTTGCATTTTATTCAAAATGTCATCTAAGTAAACACTAAATAGGATGGAGAAACCCTAAAAAATCGTACACCTAGTTTCCAGCCCCATAGATGCCTATCATCAGTTCAGGCATTTGGATGACAAACAAAATGTAGATGCCACCAAGGAACTTCTAATGGATATTCCATCCTTTCCTGTGCATATATCTATGCTTGTATGTGCATGTGCACATTGGCATGTGTGCGCATGGGTGGGTGTTGTGAGTGGCCATAGTTGCGAAACTGGGAAAGAGAAACAGGAAATGATGCAAGAAACAGAAACAAGAAATGATGCTCCAATAGAATGTGGGTAACAATAGCAATTTCAGTATCATACCACTAAGGCACTAACCGAATGAGGTTAAACCCAACATTATAGATAGGAGTTTTATGATGAGTTATCTGTCAAAATTATATATATAAAATTTATCACTTGTAGTTAGTTAAACAATAATGTTTTTTCAATATATGCTTGATTACCAAGTTATTAGGGATATGCGATCTTATCTAGACAATGCACATGTGACACAATAGCCAAATCCAGAAATTGACTCCTGGTGTCATAATTGGTTCCCTCTAGAGGACTTATCCATCGCCCTCATCATCACCTTATTCCATTAATCTGGGGTTGGCTAGGTCCAAAAGAATATTCAAAAATTTGACAGAGTTTTTTGATTGACTGATCTCGCAACACCGGACCCCTCTGCAATTTGGTGTAATTACCCAGTCTAAGTAACTTTTAATGGGCGAGGGATTGTCAAAAATCCCATGAGAACAGTTAACGGCTAGTAATCTAACTTCTTGGTTAGAACTTGATCACATACATCTAAGGAGCATTATTCAGAGGTTTTCCTACACAAAATGAGTCTAGACAAGAAGGCAAAGATGATATTTGATGTAGGGATATGAAGGAAGCATGCAGATTGCTGAAAGATGGTTTATCAACTGGAATCTGACAGATGTTACTGAAAGAATGCCAGCAGGCTGCCAGTCTGTGGTCTCTATGCTTTGGAGCAATGATGGTATAAGATGATCATATACTTGTAATTTGTTTCAATTTTTTTTTTCTACTGAGCAAAGGCTTCTCACCTTTGTCTCATTGATTGTACTACCTCTGTTTTTTCATAAAATTCATGGTGCAGTCTGCATCCTATTCTCAAAAAAAAATGTTTTGGAGCAATGATCAGCCAACAAGTTAATGAAACAACAGTTTTGGAAATGAAACCTGGAATGATAGCATCACAATCTGATATGGCACTCTGCTATTGTTTCTGAAGATAAGAGAAAAAGGTAAGTTTCTTGCACCTATATCCTTTGAAAAAGAGTGTCCTTCTCACTGCCATGTATCCATCTTTTATTTTCCAGAGAGATGCTCTTGCTTGAAAGCCCTTTCTGCACCTTTTTTACAAGTAGAACCTATGGTTCTCTTAAAGATATCTGGTCCCTAAGTAATTATCCATTGTGCTTTGCTAGGCATCAATCTCTATATTAAGTAACATAATGCGATTGCAAAACTGTTCTAGGAAGATGAGGAAGATAGGGGAGGGGGAGAAGGTTGAGGTGGGTGAAGAAGGATGGATACTAGTGAGCAGGGGAGGGAGAAATCCACAAAAACAGTGATTAGGGAGAAGAAAAACAAGGTCACGGAACTTCATGTATAAAAGCATTGTTGCATCAAGTGCCTAGAGAGAGGGCATTGGGCCCAGGACTGTCAAATGCAGTTAAATGTTTGGGTTTGGGGGCACAGGACATCACAGACAGACTTGTAAGCAGATTGAGAGGAGGAAGGAAAAGATAAGGAAAAACCAATGCTGCAGTAGATAGCAGGTGGGATAAGCAGTATCAAGTGCATCTCTCATCATGCGAATCACTATCAGGAGGTAGATATCCCATAGTCACCATCTGTGTGCGAAACAAAAAAGCCTTGAAGCTTTTGTGGTGGGAGTCCAAGGAGCAGGGCTATGCACAGGATAGCTTGGTGACATGCTTGAGGACCAAGAGATCTGATGAACATGATTGGTGGATAAGATACCTTAGGGATGGATCGGATGATACTTAGCTTGTATGGTTCCCAAATGAGCAGTGGAGGGAGGAGTGTCTCAAGAAGGAGGTGGAGTGGTGGGAAGAAGCTATCTTCAGTTTCACATCGTGCAGGTTGGAAGTGGCAACCGAAGATGTCCACGATGGAAAACTAATCATGTGTGGACTGAGGGCGTTTCACTTCATTTTTGGAATGTGGACTTATTCCAGGCTATTGTGGCAAGCTTTGTGATGCTCAAGGATGTTGACTCAAGAGTATGGACGGCATTTGCATTTTGCAAGATTTCTCTTAAATGTTGTCCTTTGCAGAAGGTGCCCAAAAGCCTCCAAATTAGAACTGAGGGGAAGACACTGAGTGAGGATCCTAGTGGAGCAACCATCCAACACCTGGAAAAGACAGCTGTTGAAGACCACGGGTGGACACAGGCAGAGGTAGCATCAGAGTATTGGAAGTTCAGGCAGAAAGGAGGTAGCATGACGGCACCAGGACAGGGGAGGGTGGAGCAGACGGTGGGAAAGCTGTGTTGAGCAAATCAAGTTGGTTATTACAAAATAAGTAGAGGTATTACAAGGTCAAACCAACAAAGGTGGGAGTGGTTCCTCCCAAAGCACTATCATTCAACCCTCTCAGACCAAAATCAGAATTGCCAAAAAATGGAAAACAATCCCAGCTCACCCTGAAAACAAGACCAACTAAAAGCAACTGAGATACTAGAATTTCAAGAATCACAATTTGCAAGCCACTCCAAAAGAGGACACTTTCAAAAAAAAAGGCCATTGTAAAGGAGGAAGAAATGCCGCCGTTAAAAACTGCACTCTAAACACTTTGTGACAGACAAGCCAAATAGAAACATCCAAAATTTCCATCAAGAAGTGTCCATATAAACGTCTACTGTAAGTCTGGCCACTCTAAGTAAAGCCAAACAACTTCTGACATTACATCAAAACTCCTCTTAATTCCGACCACTGTCTGAAAGATTCATTACTCCACTCAGCTAAAACATCCTTGGTTAGTTGACACTTGGCGATTCCTAACTTCTGCATACATATGCCTACTGATAAGCTCTGATTTGGCAGGCTCCATTTGGTATGACTGGTTCATGAGCGGGGAAGACAAGCTGTTGAGGACTTGACTCTTGAATGAGTTTCAGCCCTTTTAGGGCCTTTTATTTGCCAAGTCATCTTACCTGTTCCATGGTAGAGGTTGACCTGGGCAGGGTAGGCAGGTCTAGGTGAACGCCTAAGTGGGCTGTGCTTCAGGCATTTGTGTCAGCAAAATGGCTGGAACGAATGCCTCAGGTGCCTTTGACAACGTACATCTTGAGTTCTTCTGCAAAGGAGTCTTCCCCTAGTTTTGTTTGGAGGCTTGTAGCCGAGACACATCTGAATGGAAGCCTGAGGTTTTTGTGTCTCTTGACTTACAAGTTATTGGCTTGAGAGCTTGGTGCCATAATGTTTCTACATTGAGAGATTTTTTCATGGTTGGGTTTCTAGTTTAGTCGTTCAAGGTAACCTAAGTATCTGCTGGAGGCGGGCTTCCTTTGTCTTTCTTGTCAAATTATTATTTTACGGGTTGCATAATGGTTCTGGAAAATTGGATGGAAAAGTCTACTTCCTGGGAAAACAACATGTATGAAAATAAACAGTGAAAATCACTTTTTTTTTCTTACTTCCAGGCCTAAGTAAATTTTTTATTATGGGAAAAGATCCAAGCATCTCTCTTATTCTCTCTAGATCTCTCTCTCCCTCTCCTAATAATGGCTGAAATTTAGCATTCGCCCACACAATATTTGGCTCCTCCTAAAAACCCCTAACCATAGAAATTTTATTTTTTTCCTAGAAATGTTCTTTAGTCTAGGAAGATAAAGTTTTCCTTTCCCAAATTTTTATTCAGAAAACCTAATGCACCTTATAAGGCCTACCTACTCAATATGAATCCCTTGTTCCTTTACGATTGTTTGTGTACTGCTTCTTCTTTCTATGACTAAAAAGTGCTTTTGTATGCATTCCTTACAAAATGTATCTCACTAGAGGTTCAGCACAAAGTGGCTCTCCCATTATATGTTGGTATTCTTTACAAAATGAACCTCATCAGAGCTTCAGCGAATGACTTTCCTTCTGTCCATTATTAATGGTCTTACTGAACACATAACTCAATACAGCAGTTACAGTTTGAGTATTACCTTTGCTGTGCAACTTTCTAACATGCTACTAGTTCTTGTTCATGTATGTTGGAAATTGTTACTTTTTGATTGTATTTCACTGTGTTACTGATGAATGATGATGATAAATCTGTTCTTGATTTCGTTTGTAGCAACCGTTCGGCAGCATTTCTGCATTTGGTTAAGCTCAGTAAAGCACTTGCTGATGCAGAAACTACAATCACGCTGAATCCTCAGTGGGAGAAGGTATATCAAACATTTGGCTTGTGTGTTACACATCTTACAATTTTAATTTGTTGTGCTTTAACTTGCGATGGTTGATTTGATGCATTTGTAGGGTTATTTCAGGAAAGGATGTGTTTTGGAGGCAATGGGCCGCTATGATGATGTAGGTCAATGTCTTCTATCTTGTATGCTTCTGTTGTTGCAAATGGGCACTGTTTGTGGTTTCCTTTTACAAATTTGTTTAAACAAATTTTATGCAGCTTTTCTGTCCCCACAAGGGGTGGGGGGAATACATCCAACTGCTATTTTCTTATTTTTTCTGCTTGTGATTTATATGGATTAATCGGGCTCCTATGTCTGTAAGAATTGAATTGGGTTTTGAGAATATGAGGTGATACTAATCCAACTTGATGATAATCATCTACATCTTATTTATTAGAAACAAGAAGTTATCATTTTGTATCCTCTTTGTGGATCTGATGTTGATTTGACTCATTTTAGTCTGCATTCATATCAAACTGATCGCATCAAAATCTATATTCATGCTTGGGTATTCGGAAGCACAGTCAGTTGAAGGCATTAAGCCTTTGAAACCCATGGATGGCAGTTTCGGCCGAAACGATCCGAAACTACTCGGCCAAAACCTTGCCGAAACCAAAACCCTGCAATTTGGCAAAAATAATAATTTATTTAGTTTCGGACCGAAACCGAAACCGAAACCGTTTCGGTTTTGGCACCGGCCGAAACTGACACCGAAGCCGACACTGCCATCTATGTTGAAACCTCTAAATTTGACTTTCTTTGATGATTCTATCTGTCCATTTAATTTTCTTAGACATAAACAACTATGATTTCTGTCTAATAAGTTGTAGGACCATTTTTATTTTCTAATTTCCTAACAAAGTGTAAATCTATTTGATATTTGATGTCCTGACAAATTAACTCATCATCCTGCCTCTTAATGGTGGCTTATCCTCCAAGCCACTTTATGGGCGCTGTGGGGCGAGCGGAATCTCCGCATTTTCAGAAGGGAGTCGCGAGCTGAGGATTCTCTTGTTGATTTTATCTACGCTAGAGTTAAGGAATAGGTGGTTACTCTGTCTTTTGTGAATTCGGATGTCTCTACTCTTTTTGGTTGTTTGGGGGGCTAGTTCTTCCACACCTTTTGGGTGTGTGTTTTGTTGTATAGGTCTTGTGGGTGGTTCATTTTTTGGGGCTTTAGCCCGCCTATACATGTACATTCTTCCCTTTTCTTAATATCTTCAGGTGGTACTACCCACTTTCAAAAAAAAAAAAAAACTCATCATCCTGCCTCGCAAAGGCAAAGGCAGCGACGTTGCTACTAGAGGGGAGGTGCAGTGTGTAGGAGAGGGGTAAGTTAAGAGGGGCAGTGGAGGTCCGTCTGTAAAGTAGGCTTTAGTCAAGGAGTCTTCGTGTTTCCATAAGCTGAGGGTTGGGTGGCGTGTTTTGTTGTACTTATCTGTTTTTTGGGCCCTGGGGGGAGGGGGATCGTGGAGAGAGTTCTTTTGGTGTTTTCGAGAGGGTAGAGTAGGGGAGTTATCTGCTTTTGGGTGGTTGGTGGTTTTGATTCATATGTCTTTGTTGTGGGTGGTTTTGTTGGTCTAAAGGGGTTTTGTTTCTTTCTTTGGTTTGCTCCGGGGGTAGAGAGTTATCTGCCGTCTTTTGTACGTGGGAGATTTGTGGGAGCTCTCCCTCCATACTTATAATTTCTTTACCTTTTTCCTTTTATATAATCAGTGGTACCATCCACTTTCAAAAAAAAAAAACTCATTATCCTGCCTCTGTATTGTCTAGTTTTCCATAAGACTTATAGGACCTGTCTCCTAGTTTTGATTATATACTTTTGCTTGTTTCTTTGCATAATTATGCAGGCTGTGGCGGCACTGCAGGTTGCTTTGCAGCACAATCCTCAGAGCACAGAGGTGTCAAGGAAAATAAAGAGGCTCATGCAGTTGGCTAAAGATCAAAAGCGAGTACAAGAAGTAGAGAACATGAGATCCAATGTTGACATGAGGAAATATCTGGATCCCTTCAATAATGAGTTAGTAAGTGGAGCTCATACATTTAGATACTCTTTCTTTATAGCAGCTGGGAAAAACTTCCGTTCCGTAAATGTCAATTAACTCATATATTACTAAACATCAGCAGCTTTATGTTAGATTAGCTATGTAGAGCCATAGACAGTTCTAGTCAAGGACAATTTGGATTTTGATGCCTGCATTCAAGTGGAAGAATGTTAATAACTTGAGGGATTTTTGTATGTACCCTATAAATCTTCTTATTTGTGATTATTCCCATCAAATCGTCATGTTTATCCATATACTTTCACACCCCTACAATCAACCACTATGTCCTTAACCATGGCTGCGTTATGTCATTACCCAACTGTGAGAGTGAGAGAGGGATGGAGGGAGAGGAGGTTGTAGTGTGATTGAAGAGAGGGGGGGAAGGGGAAGAGGAGAGCTGTGAGGAGGACAATCAGCACCCATCACAGGTGTCATGGCAGACTGGCAGTCAGTGGGCCGCTGGTTCTGTCCTCCATATCTCTATCGGCAGACATGAAGAAGAAGAGGATGAGGGGGAGAAACAAGAAGAGGAGGATGAGGAGCAAGAAGAAGAGGAGAACAAGGAGATCCTAAAGGGGAAAAATTAAAGAAAAAAAGAAATTCCTGCAGGTTGCAGGTGCATTAGAAGACAGAGAGTGGTGGCTGAGTCCAGCAGCCAGTGACATGCAGCTCTGGTTGCAGAGGACTGCAGAATTGGTGGTGTCTGTTGGCAGCCCATGGAGAGGCTCCCATTTCCTGTCTGCTGGCCATTGAGTGAGTGAAGCTGGGGCAAGAGTTTTCTTATGGGTGGAAGGGGGCAAAGGGGGTTTTCTTAATCTATGCTCAAATTTATAACATAAGATTTAAAAATCTAAACCAAAAAAGTCAAATGATATATTTTTAATTTTTTTTAACTTGTTTGAACCATGGTCTGTAGTACCGCCTAATATGTAGCGGTACCGGGCGGTATGTCTCGGTACCGGACCCAACCGGTCCGGTTCGATCATTTTGGTGTTGGTGCTGGCCGGTACCTATTAAAAAACATAAAAGCGGAGCCTTCACCCCTCCTCCTTTTGCAGCCATGCAGGCCCCCGCTCCCGGTACCGATTAAAAAACATAAAAGCAGAGCCTTCACCCCTCTTCCTTTCACAGTTACGTAGGCCCCCACTCCCGCAGCGGCGCAGCTAGTGGCACCACGACGGTGGACGGGTGGAGGTCGGAAGGGAGGGAGGGAGGGAGGGAGGGGGGGTGAGAGAGAGGAGAGAGAGGAACCTAGGGCAGCGCAGCGGGGCATCGGGCTGTGACGATGGGCTGGAGGGCTGTGGACGGTGGCGACTCCCAAACCCTAGAGGCAGCACAATAGGCATCGGGCGGGAGGGGACTGGGGAGGGAAAGGGGATGGGGGTGTCGGGGGTGGGGGTTTTAAACTTTTAATAACCGGATCTGGAAAGCTGGATCCGGTTATGGATTGTGATTGGGTCCGCGAACTTGGCGGGCAGGGAAATGGGTTGGGGAAATGAGGGTTTTAAACTTTTAATAACTGGAGGGGTTATTGGGGATCTGCCTGGGACTATACCGGTACCAGGCGGTATGTACCGGTACCGGTACCGGAAGTGGCTGAAACTATACTACTCTCCATGACTGGATCGTCGGCGGGAGCAATATGGCGTTCAGATCGCGGCTCTGAGGACTCAGAGGCCACGATTTGGTTCCGGCTCCAAACGGTCACCTGCCAACCACTCTGGCGTTTGGACGATCGAGGCCTTCAATGACTCTGCTATTTCCCATGTGTACTCAATGTTTTGGTGTCGTTTCTTCCCCTATTTCCCTATATGTACCCCCCCTACTGCGAAAGAGACAATGAAATGGAAAGAATGAAAATTTGAATTTGGCCTTGGCTATCTTCTTCCCTTATTTTTGGAACCCGGGTGTGAAGCCCTAAAGCGAGCTGAGAAAGCTCGATCATCCCATGGAGTGGAGCGAGAAGCTGCTGGTTGCATCGCCCCTGAGATTGGGACGGGTGATAAGCCCCGATCGGCTTCCTCAATCCTCCTCCTAATTATCCTCCACCTCCGTCCACCCCCGTCACCACCACCATCCCCTTCCTCCACATCTCCACGTTCTTCCCCTTCCTACGACCCTATCTACTAGATAATCTAGCTATAATCCTTCTTCCCTCTCTCCCTCACCCTCTCTCCCCCTTCACAGCAGCTCCAGAAGCCTCCAAACGCCGCCCTCGGACGCCACCGACAAAGAGGCTTGAGCAGTGCACCGTTCTGGAAGGCCCTTGCCAGCTTTCAGAAGACGATGAGATCGCGGTCGCCCGACAGGCCGCCTCTGTTCAGAATGCGGTCTCCCCAGATACCACGTTCTGAACGTGGTCTCTGAGGAGATCGCGTTCAAGAGGAGACCCTCCCGACGTCTGCCCCGAGCTCCGGCCCAAGAATTTGAAGACCCTGTCCTTTTGTTTCGCATCTCCCCACCAATCACAATCCAGTTTTGTCAGTTTCAATCTGAGGCAGCCGATTTATTCCTTGGGGCTGGCCGACTTCCTCTGGCTCTCTGTCTCAAGAATCAAGAATATCCTGAGAGCATTCTTTTGGGGAGATCGTAGCCACCATGGAGAATGTAGTCTTTTAAGCTATTTTAAGGGTATTGAGTACAATATGATGTTTTCAGTTGTACAGTGAATACAGAAGTTTTGAGTGGTACATATATAAGAATTCCACAAATTAATATAATGACTCAGGGTAGGGATGCGACTGGGCTTTGGCCCAGTTGGTTCAGGGTAGGGGATTGGAGGGCACCACCCAGGTTCAAGCCTGGGGTGGCAGAGGCCCTCAAAAAAGTAATAATCTGGTAACCAATAACCAATAATCTATTAAACTAAGTAAATTAATATTTGAATATTATTTTATGCACATGTCATTCATTATATTAATTTTCCTATGACTGATATTAAGAAATAAGATAGTAAATTAAATATAATCTGATAGAGTCTATTTGTTACAAATAGCATTCTTGGATCAGATTACGGATTCAGATATGTGCATTGTTTGTCGGTGTCGTCGGACTGGTTATGGATACTTTATTGGACTGGAATTAGGGTACAACTTGTATCCAGTCCATGACCTGTCTGTTTGCGTCCTTAGGGCCATATTTAGAGCTGTTAACATTTTAGGTCTTCTAGTATCTGATCCATTCACATTCCTAAATATACCTTTATCCATTTGCAGTACTAAATGTATCTTTATGAAACATCCTCTGAAATGCAAGATATAAAAGACAGAGTCTGGCTAGCATTTTGATTTTGTATTGGTTTAATAGCTTTATGTATGTTGAGATAAATCAGAAATTATTTGTCTTTATCATGCAGTATAGAATAACTTTCAAAGTAGTTCATATCATCCAGAGCTTTCTATGCCTCAGGCAGACTTTTAGATGAGTATTCATTAATGACACATATTATCCAGATTTTTCTCTGCCTTTGGGCAGAGTTTGGAATGAAGGACATGCTCGCTGCTGCTTCCACCTAGTAGCAGCCTGGGGCATCCTTATTAATCATTCTTGGGCAATGTCAGTGGATGAAGGAAGTTGGCAATCCCAATTTTTTACAGTATCCAGCTTCTTACTGCAAGCTACAAGAGGGAGTTTAATTGTGGGTTGTTAGATGTGGGATAACCTGTGTTGTTAGGCAGTTTGCTAATAAAACAATTACTCCACCTGGTGTCCGCTGATGCTTCCTATTGGATACTTGGTTATAGTACCCAAAATGCATAATGATGGTAAACACATTTTTAAGAATGTAATTTTCCATAATACCAACAGTGGTACTACCCACTTTCAGAAAAAAAAGAAGGTATTTTTTCAAGAATGTCCTTGTGTAGTTTTCTAAAAATCTGGAATCAACTATTCATAAAATTGGATATTGAATATGAGCAAAGCTGACTACTTGGAGAGAATTATGAAGATGCTGGTCGCAAAATTTAATCTTCTTTTATCAAAATCTTACTTCTTGTTTCGTTTGCAGTCTGAACGGATAGGAAGAGAAGAGGAACTGCAAGACATCTTCTCCTTTATTGTGGATATATTGGAGGCAGCAATAAAAGCTTGGCATGATACTGGCAAAGTTGATGCTAGGGCCAATTTTCTTCTTCACAAAGAGAAGACACAGACTGATAAGTATGCACCTGTAGTTAACATTGACAAGGTGAGTGGCTTTTATGTTGTTTCTTTTGTCCTTGTGCTTCAAAAAAGTGTTCCCAATAGAGCTCTCTTCTCTGCTTGAGGTTTACTAATTGGTAATAACTAATAAACAAATGTACTTGATTTACTGACTAAACTAGGAGCGTTGCCTTTGTCAGATTGACTCCATGGCATCATTATTGAGATATAAACAATGTATTTGAGTTGTTTCCATTGTCTTTGTCGTATTAAAACAAAGGCGTTACCGAGTCGGAATATTCTGTCTTCTACTTGGAAGTTTGTCTATAAGTTAAATTCGTGCAGACACTTTCAAAAAAAAGTTAAATTTGTGCAGAGACATACTGGTTGCTGAGAAATTTTAATTATTATAAGAGTGGGGCAAATTGAGAAATTGAACTACTGGAAATGCAAAGTTCCCTACATTATGGATTAATTATATAGATAATGATGATTAGTCAATTGATTAGCAAATTCCTAAAGATGGTAGATTTTCCCTTTCAATAATGTTTTGTTTTAAGTTCTGGTTCATCTTCTTCAATTTCCTTTCCTTTCTTTTAACCAGGTTCATTAATTTGTACACATGAATGGCTACATTTGTATCTTTGATTAACTGCCAGTTATGCTCTGTCTTTATTTTCTTCTTTGGTTCAGTACAACTCTACTATGTTAAAGAAAAGGGAAAGAAAAAACTGCATTGTTTCTGGAGCATTTACGTTCCTTTTTTCCCCTTAATGCTACTAGTCTACTATTCTCAATGATGGATGACTTTTGCATTCTGTAGGTAAAAGAAAAGTTTTGTCTGTAATGGTAAGGTGTGCAAGCAAAATAACTTTAGCATAGGATGATTACATGCAAGAGAGTAGGAAACTAGATTGCAGGAAAGTGATGTGGCTTTCTTTTCTAAACAAGGCAGTTTGAGTAAAATGTGGTCGTGCACCAGAACCCAGATGTGTCTTGGATGTTGAGGCATGCATTTGGTTGTCATAGATGTTCCCATAATCGTTAATGAAGAGCAAACCCATAAGTTGAACTGAATTATACAGTTTTGAGCAGAATTCATCATCTAGATGGTGAATATAATCCTTGCAATTGGTCTAGATGGCTGGCTTCATGTTGTTGAACATGGAGGCATAGATGTGGTTGGGAGTAGAAGCTGATAGCTTTGCTTGGGTGGAAAGATTTTAGCCAGAGTAGGAGCATGTTAGTGTCCGTAAATGAGAGCTGAAGAGAAGACTTGTAGTGATATGGTTGGTCATTGATCCTGCATGTAATGTAATTTAATATTTGCAATGCAAATCTTTTCTAGAATGTATGGAGGATGTTATGTCTTTTCAGTTTCCAACTTCTGCTACTTTTCATTGTCATCAGGCATTTGAATCACCTCATACACATGGCAGCTGTTTCTCTTTTCTACGGCAGTATGCGGAAGACTCCTTTTCTCGGGCTGCTTGTTTAGTTGTACCCAAAAGCATTATATCCTATCCCCAGGTATTATCTTCAGCTGTTGCATTTTCTGATCTTCTAGTTGGCTTGCTCATTACAAAATCTTCTCTTTGAGTTTACCGGTGCATATTTTGTTGACCATTATCTTCAAATCCTTTTTGTTATCACAGTAAATATTTTCTTTTCTGGGAAGTTCATTGCTGAGTTGTTTATTCTATTTGCTATCATGTACCGTGGATAATCATGGACAAGATTATTTAGGGTGGTCAACAGGAAACACTTGTAAACTGTATGTTTATTGAACTTTTATGTACTGTGCTTTGACCATCATCAAATGACTGGCAGGTATGGAAAGGACAAGGATCAAGAAAATGGAAACATGGACACAGTGATGGTTTCTTTGTTCAGTTTGAGTCCCCTATTCTGCGAAAGTTGTGGTTTATTCCAAGTTCATCTGAGAAGGGCCTGTTATTGTGCAAGTAAATCTCCATTCCTCTTTTTGATACATGCAAGTATTGACAGTAGATGTGCAGGCACGTGTAGCATGCATTTGACATATACAGCATTCTTAGACCTAGATGAGCACAACACCTAGGAAGAGAATGCAACTCAACATATAGAAACACCGTTCCTGGTCATGAGGCCAGTGAGCTTCAGAATGATAAAAAATCCAAAGATCCCCTTTCAAATCATGGCATGAGATCCAAGAACAAAAGTGCCCAATCATTCCCTTGATTTACCATTTTCCTTTTGAACCCCCTCTCTCTTTTTGCTTATCTGAAAACACTTTCTGGACCTGAGATCATCATTCATAAATATCCGTACTAACTTTATTTTTATGATTAGTACCTGGACCCCTCCCTATTGCTTCACTTGACTTGTCATGAAGACAAGTCATGACAGGAAGCTTGTCATTGCTTCCTGTTGTCATTGCTTCATATAAATCCCTTCCTGTTTCCCGTGTCTATGCTTTGTCATTCCTTGAATCCTCAATTGAGAATGAAGGAGAAGGGCATCATAAAGTGGAACAAAGGGGTGAGATACTGCTTCCACAGGTTAAGTAGCTTCATCACAGGAAGCTTAATATTTTGATGATACTGCTAAAGGCTTCAGGTTCCCAGATGCATGTGTCATAGAAATGGATTACTCCACCTGCAAGTCTCCTGTGTGGCATGAAAGCTGAGATGACTTGCACAGATTATATATAAATAAAACGTACCGTAGGCCATAGGTAATTATTCCTGTAACAAACTAATTATAAGTCAAGATCTGACGTATCCAGAACATAGATACTGTCACGGAGGATTCTTGTGTATTTGTTCCATCCATCATGATGTTCGGATCTGAGTTGCATTGCAAGCTCTTGGGCATTCCGCCAATGCACAGATCCATGCAAATGGATTCACCTTTGTTATCCTTCAGCTGCAATCTGAGTACCTTCATGCTCGTGCCTCAAAATTGTCCCAATGAGGCAAGGAACATGAACCTTTTGAGGTGCATCGTTATTACATACCACAATTCGACTTGCGTTCATTAACATGTGAGTTTTTTTGATGAATGTTAAGAGGTCCATGGACTTCCATTGTGTTTTTATGCTTAAAAAGAAGTAATTCTTATGAGATTCTTTGCAGTTAAAAGTTTACCTAATATGTACTTGGTGGAGATGATCTTAGGATCTATCTTATGAATTTATCTTATTTCAGGAATCCAGAGGTGTTGGATGTGAGTGCCCATGAAGTGCTTCCACGTTTGTTCAAGGAAAGAAATCTAAATCATGGTTAAATCACCATCGATAAATTTTAGTGCTCGTAGTGTGTTTTTACACCCAAGAAGGGATATCTATATTTAATCGAAGAATATGACCACAAAGATTCTTTCTTCATCAATCGACTTGTATGTGTGCGGGCAAATGACATTCTGGGTGTCTCTCCTAATGGATTCCGCATGAAGGTACCGAGAGCTTCAAACCGAGTTTGTGAACTGAGCCATTTTTGGTTTCACTAGGTTCGTTTTGTTTGAATATGTGATACTTCGTGTATTTAAGCAATGTTTTCTGGAATGAACTAGAAATGCTATCAATCTGTTTCCATATGTGTAACTGAGTACCTGGAAGATTGAAAAATCATCAGCTTTTCCACTTCACATAGAATAAAATAATGTTCTGTAGGACATATTTCATGGATGAGGAGAATCCCATGAGATGAGCTGCCCCGATATTATGCTCTCAAACATGTTCAAATTTGGAGTTCTGATATGTTACCAAAATGTTAATTGTATTGCACTTGCACCTGATTCGTGTCATGTTCGAATATGAATCGACTTACCCGCCTTGTTTTGATACGGAGAACAAGTGAGCCAAACTAACTACAAGGTTGTCGGCGACTATGTTTTCTGTAGTTAAGAGTGGATTCTATGAGAGATGTGCAGGAAGAGACTATTCTTTTGTGGGGGCAATGGTGCCCAACTTCAGTAATCAGATCCGGATTGGGATTAGAAATTCCATGCCATCGAAGTGGCATCTACCATCTTAGTACTTTGTTTCCTTGAAATGACTCCGGGAGTGTTTTAAATGTTACTTGAATGGAAAATAACATTTGTAAGGAGTTGGGCATAAGGCTATGTACCGGGATGGAACCAATAAACAAAATCTAACTCGGCAACTAGTTTTCAAATAAGCAATCAAGTGAATTGACATGGAGATGAATGAAGCAATAATCGGGGATAATAAGGGGTTAAATGACAAAAGTAGGACTTAAGAATGGGATCAAATAGAAAAGAATTGTCTGGTACTCAGAATAAGAAAAAAAAATAGAAAAAAAAATTCAGGAGACAAGTAACAGCCTCTGGATGGCCGTAATCCTCTTCATATTAGTAGGCATAAAAATCAGGAGCGTTCTGTAGTAAGAGAGGAGACTACTAATGATGATCAAATATAAGTATAATTAGTATTTGATTTTGATGTAAGCATACTGATATCGTCTATCATTAAAGTATATTGAAGAGAAGAATCTAAAATGAGTATAATAATGCCTGAATAACTTCTCAATAATTGATACACAATACAAACAGTAAATCAAAATCTGAATCAATGGCCCTGTTTGCATGTGATGCTTATTAGACATTAAGCATTTCTAGTAATCATGTACTGCTGAAATGAGTAAGGCCGAATAAGCATGCATAAGATGTAAGAAATTAGAGTCGATAAACATAAGAACAATCCATTTGTAGGGAAAATTCCTAGAAAGTAAATCCTTGGCAAAATTGTTTCTCCAAGATCCTCGAAGGGGAAATCACTAGCCGGACATTATATCCTATCTCATGCCTCCGAACCGTAAGACAGCAAATTTAACTGCAGGTTAGTCACGGGAATATTAATTATCTAATGAGAAGTGTCATGTTCTTAATCGCCATCGTTTCGTTGCTAGCATATGTCCATGCATTCTCGATGAAATGCAATTCGATGGATCGAGGTGGTTGGCCAGTGAGTTGTGGTCCTTCCCACTTTAGCTAACCTAGAATTTGCCGGTAAAAAAACCAGTTTTTTTTTTTTTTGTGCATCAAGAAGTGCTGATGAGTTATCATAAGTGAATGCAACTCTAGAATTTCATGTAACCTTGACTTGAATATGATAAAGAATCCGAAATGGCTGTTTCAAAGAAACCCATTTCGTAACTCCTAGACTTACGATACCCATCTGGAAACGTTTACCGGTTATCCCACAAATATATGGCAACCATGCTGGACCTATGAACAAGGCTTGCATGGATGACCTCCGTTGGAGGCTTCGTCGAGTACCTAACTAAGAACGTACGGCCTTTACTAAAAGACACGGAGAGTTGCACCGTGCGGAGGTTTGCATGTCATACCCTCTGCATGTTGGATCATCCCTTAGACCCACTGACGCCAGCTTTTCATTTCCATTCCTTTTACCAATTAGTATTCCTCGGAAGGACAAATTGCTTCGAGCATCACAAATATGCAACTAAAATGCTGTTAATCTCTGTTCAGGAAGAAAGATGTTTACTTGTATGTATGTATATTTCCCAACTTTCAACATACTTCTTTGAGGTAATTATAGTGATCAACTCTGCTTTTAGATGACCCTAAATATCCACCAAAGGGCCTTTTTTTCCGTTACGACCCTCGAAAACTTAACTATCGTCGAAATAACTCCTTGTGTATATTAATCCTCACCGTTCACTTCGGTTAGCTTTTAATAACTTAATTAAGTTCGAAACTCAAAATTGATCACATTTTTTAATGGAAGATGAGTCGAATGGTACAATATCTCTGTCAAAGAAACATGAGGTCCAAAGTTCGATTCATTTCGGGAGAGATTTTATCTGGTCACGTGTTTAATCCTCGAGAGATGTATGACTCGAGATTTTTTAATTCGTCAGATTCCTTATCACAAAAAAAAAACTTAATTATAGTCAAATACTAGTTAAAGATAACCAACACTATATATAACCTTTATACTCCTTGTTGGTTAACTCCAATTAAGAAGCCGCCCTGTGTGTGCGCGCGCGCGTGTGCGGGCGTGCTTCTTCCTTGTTAATTCCCAAGTCCCATGGAAGCATCACCTCGAAGGACCCTAGCCTTCCTCCCTCACCTCAATCAACGAGGAAAGTTGCCCTCCATTAGCCATGGTGCTCGTTAGTTCATCTCGATCTGGTTCATAGTACATAGAGAAACAAGCCCATCCGTGGCCTGGTTATGCATTTTGCTGTGCCAGTGCCATGCGAGCAACTCCTGACTCACTGTCTGCACACCTTCAATTCGATCGATATATATCCACCTCGAATCTGGTGGCGCTGGTCGACATCACCGCCGACAGTAGTGTACTGTACCCACCACCACCACGACTAAGGTGGCGGCGTCGGAGTGTATTAAGGCAGCAAAGGACTCGGAGGAAGACCACCCGCGCACGACACCCACGCAGAGCGTGGGTAGAGCTGCCACGCCGGCGTCCTTCACAGAAGCCTTCACGGAGGTGGTTCCGCTCATGTCCGGCGTGGCAGCTCTACCCACGGGTTGTCTTCCTCCGAGTCCCTACCCACGCTCTGCGTGGGTGTCGTGCGCGGGTGGTCTTCCTCCGAGTCCTTTGCTGCCTTAATAGAGTGGTACATGTTGAAGGAGGGAGAAGCCACTGACCAGGCCGTGGGTGTAGCGGGTGGCCTGTTAGGGATATGGAGTACCCAGACGAGGAGGACAACCAGCAGAGGAGGAAGAAGAGAGAAGAAGAATCACACAAGAACACACAGGGATTTTTTACGTGGTTCGGAGGCAAGATGCCTTCCTACGTCCACGGCCGCAGCAGGATTCCACTAAGATAATCACAGACTTGTTCCAATACAAAGAGAGAGCACATCCTTTTATACTAGGAGATTAGGACGTCATTAGTCAGGGTATTAAAGATAATAATACCCCGGTTAAACAGAAACCCTCTTCCGGGATACATCAGTCGCGCATGCTCGTCTATCCCACCGGATGCTCTCCTGGGACCGAGTATGCCCTCCAGCGATTGCAGATGCTCCCCCACCATCAGACAGATCAAAGCATTGCCAAGGCAAGGTCGACGCATTGCCAAGACAAGGTCGACGCATCCCAAGTGATATCGACTTGCCTTGAACCCGCAATGCATGTTTCCCTGACGCCAGTGATGCTCTCCTGGGATAATGAATGCCCTCCAGTGACAGCATGTGCTTCCCTGCTAGACCCGGACAGCATATGCTTCCCTGGAGTAACGAATGCTTCCCTGGCACTGAAAGATGCTCCCCTGGAGCAGCGAATGCTCCCCTGGAGATGCGATATGCTCGCCATGCTCCCCTGAGCTGAGGATGCTCCCCTGGAGCAGTGGATGCTCCCCTGGGGCAGCGATTGCTCCCCTGGAGCAGCGAATGCTCCCCTGGAGATGGCATAAGCTCGCCATGCTTCCCTGATGCTGTGAATGCTCCCCTGGAGCAGTGGATGCGCTCCTGAGGCAGAGTGTGATCCCGT
Source organism: Amorphophallus konjac (assembly GCA_022559845.1). NCBI lineage: Eukaryota > Viridiplantae > Streptophyta > Magnoliopsida > Alismatales > Araceae > Amorphophallus > Amorphophallus konjac. The sequence continues at coordinate 460,746,285 of CM040122.1, read as the reverse complement.
GCAGAGGCGCATGAATGAAAGAGTTCTGACTCCACACTCTAACAATCTCCCACTTGGAGTCTGAACTCCAAAGAAAGGTAAACCTCTCACTGTATTAACCATGCTCAATATGACAATGGAAATACTGCTACGGCATCCCTCCATCAATCATCCATGGAGGCCAACTGAGGACTTGCACAGCCTCAGTTTCTCTGTGGTAACCACCTTGGTGAACATGTCTGCTGGGTTCTCTGCACCAAGTATTTTCTCCAGCAGTAAAACATCATCTTCAAGCAGACCACGAATGAAGTGATATTTCAGTTGTATGTGCTTAGTCCTTGCATGAAAGACTGGGTTCTTGGCAAGGTGAATTGCACTTTGACTGTCACAAAATAGCACACTGTTGCTTTGTTCCTTGCCCAACTCCTTCAGAAAATTTTTCAGCCATACCATCTCTTTGCTAGCTTCAGAGATAGCAACATACTCTGCTTCTGTTGTTGAGAGAGCAACAACCTTCTGAAGTTTTGAAACCCAACTCACTGCAGTGCCACCCAAGGTATAAACATAGTCAGTGGTACTTCTTCTGGTGTCCAGATCACCACCAAGATCTGAATCAACAAAACCTTGTAAGATAACATCATTTTTTCTGAAACAAAGTGACTTGCCTGAGGTGCCTTTTAGGTATCTCAGAATCCATTTCACTGCCTCCCAGTGTTGCTTGCCCGGATCTGCCATATATCTACTCACAACTCCCACTGCATGTGCTATGTCCGGCCTGGTACAAATCATGGCATACATCAGACTTCCTACAGCTGATGCATAAGGAATTTTCTTCATGGACTCACATTCTTCAGCAGACTTTGGTGACTGCCTTTTAGACAGCTTGAAGTGACTTGCTAGAGGGGTGTTAACTGATTTTGCATCTTCCATGTTGAACCTGCTCAACACCTTCTGGATGTAACTTTCTTGAGATAACTTCACAATACCAGCTGTTCTATCCTTCGCAATTCTCATCCCAAGAATTTGCTTTGCTGCTCCTAAGTCCTTCATAGTAAATTCCTTTGATAATTACATTTTCAGATTGTTAATCTCTGTCATGCTTGATCCTGCAATTAGCATATCATCCACGTACAACAGTAGTACGATGTAACAATTATCAAACTTCTTCAGATAACAACAATGGTCCATATTGTATCTAATGAAACCATTGTTACATATAAATCCATCAAACTTTTTGTACCATTGTCTGGGGGCTTGCTTCAGACCATATATACTTTTGTTTAATTTGCAAACAAGATTTTCTTTACCATGTTCATGGAAACCTTCCGGTTGTGCCATATAGATATCCTCCTCCAAATTGCCATGGAGGAAAGCAGTCTGAACATCAAGTTGTTCTAGGTGTAGGTTTTCAGTAGTAACAATACTCAACACCAGTCTAATGGTAGTTAGTTTGACAACTGGAGAGAAAATTTCAGTATAATCAATACCTTCCTTCTGTTGGAAGCCTTTCACAACCAACCTTACTTTGTACCTCTTGCTGCCATCATGTTCTTCTTTTATCCGATAAACCCATTTATTGTGCAAAGCTTTCTTGCCAGGTGGTAGTTCAGTCAACACCCAAGTTTTATTCTTGTGTAAGGAGTTCATCTCATCTTTCATTGCCAATTCCCACTTGATAGAATCTTCCACCTGCGTAGCTTCATCAAAACACTCAGGTTCACCAGCATCAGTCAACAACAAATAGTACAAAGAAGGAGAAAACCGCTCAGTCGGTTTAGGCAATCTGCTTGATCTTCTTGGTTGAACCTCGGGTGTGATAAACTCTGGTTGCACTACAGTGTTTTCAAGATTTCCTTGAAATCCTTTCAACACATCATCTTCTGAAATTTCCTCCAACTCAACATGTTCAGATTTCTGAGATTCTTGACAGACATCTTCAGATTTCATGACAGATCTATCCTTGTATAATAAATTCTCATTGAATATAACATTCATTTCTCTAATGATTTTCCTATTCTCATTATCCCAGAAACGGTATCCAAAATCATCAGAACCATATCCAATGAAAAAACACATTTTTGACTTGGGGTCCAACTTATCTCTGTCATTGGAATCAATATGCACATATGAAACACAACCAAATACCCTTAAGTGTGAAAGAATTACCTGCTTACCGGTCCAAGCCTCTTCTGGTATCTCACCATTTAGAGGAACACTAGGTCCTCTATTAATCAGGTAAGCCGCACATCTGATAGCATCTGCCCAAAAGGTCTTCGGTAGGCCAGCATGTAATCTCATGCTCTTAGCTCTCTCATTCAGGGTTATGTTCATGCGTTCAGCAACCCCATTCTGTTGTAGAGTATTTAGAATTATTTTCTCCATACGAATACCATGCAGTGCACAGAAATCTTTGAATTCCTTGCTGCTGTATTCTCCACCATTGTCAGACCTCAGACACTTGATCTTTGCGCCGGTTTGATTCTCCACTTCTGCCTTCCACTTGACAAAGGTAGAGAAAACATCAGATTTATTTTTAAGAAAATAAACCCATACCTTCCGAGTAGAATCATCGATGAATGTGACATAATAGAGTGAGCCTCCAAGAGATCGAACAGGAGCTGGTCCCCACACATCTGTGTGTACAAGTTCTAACCTTTCTGGCTTAGAACTTCTTCCAGCTTTGGAGAAAGTGACTCTTTTCTGCTTTCCGAAGATACAGTCTTCGCATAGCCCAATGTCTATGGACTTCAATTCACCCAACTTCCCCTTTGCTGCCAGCACCTTCATTCCTTTCTCACTCATATGTCCAAGTCTGCAATGCCAGGTCTTGGATTCAACTTCTGAATTTGCCACTGCCACTGTATCTTTGTTGTTTACAGTCATATAAAGAGTTCCAGTCTTGTTATCTCGTGTTATAACCATGACACCTTTGGTTATTTTCCAGCACCCACTAACAAAGGTAGTGACATATCCTTCATCATACAGTTGACCAATGGAGATCAAATTTCTTCTCAAACCTGGAATATGTATGACATTCTTCAAATTCCACATAGTCCCGTTTTCTGTCTTTAACTGAATATCACCCTTCCCCACAATGTCTAATGGCTCATCGTCAGCAAGATAAACATTCCCAAAGTTTCCAGCAACATAATTTTGCATGCTTTCTTTATGTGAGGTAGAGTGGAAGGATGCTCCAGAGTCTAGGATCCACGATTCAATGGGACTATTAACACTTAAAATAAGTGCATCATGGACATCTTCTGTCATAGCATTCGCAGAATCTTCTTCCTGTTTCTGACTCTGATTCTTTTTCTTCAGGAGCCTACAGTCCCTTTTCAAATGTCCCATTTTACCACAGTTCCAACAGCCATCTCCGCGGGGCTTAGACTGACTCCTTTTCTTGGACTTGGATCTGCTCCTATTTTGATCACGCTGTTTTGTTCTTCCCCTGCTCTCTATATTCAAAGCAGAACCCGAGACTTCACCGGATTCCCTTCTGCGAATATCTTCGCTTAGAATCAAGTCTCGTACCTCATTAAGCTTCAATTTGCTAGAACCAGAAGAACTACTTACAGCCGTCACAGTTGCACCCCAACTTTCAGGTAAGGAGGATAAAAGAATCAAGGCCCTAATCTCATCATCAAAGTTTATTTCTACAGAACTCAACTGAGTTGTAATCACATTGAATTCATTGATGTGGTCTGTAACAGAAGCACATTCGGCCATCTTCAGATTAAATTAACGACGCATCAAATATACCTTGTTTGAAGCTGAGGGCTTTTCATACATATTTGATAGCGCCTTGATCAATCCTGCCGTGGTCTTCTCGTTCACGATGTTGAAGGCGACATTTCTGGCCAACGTCAAGCGAACAACTCCGAGTGCTTGTCTGTCTAGTAGATCCCAATCTTCTTTCTTCATCCCTGCCGGCATCGTTCCAAGAAGCGGCTCATGCAGCTTCTTCTAATACAAGTAGTCTTCGATCTGCATCTTCCAGAAACCGAAGTCCTTGCCATCGAACTTGTCGATCCTCACCTTTCCTTCATCTGCCGCCATTGCTCCCACTGTTCTCCTCGAACCAGAACAAGGCTCTGATACCAGTTGTTAGGGATATGGAGTACCCAGACGAGGAGGATAACCAGCAGAGGAGGAAGAAGGAGAGAAGAAGAATCACACAAGAACACACAGGGATTTTTTACGTGGTTCGGAGGCAAGATGCCTTCCTACGTCCACGGCCGCAGCAGGATTCCACTAAGATAATCACAGACTTGTTCCAATACAAAGAGAGAGCCCATCCTTTTATACTAGGAGATTAGGGCGTCATTAGTCAGGGTATTAAAGACAATAATACCCCGGTTAAACAGAAACCCTCTTCCGGGATACATCAGTCGCGCATGCTCGTCTATCCCCCCGGATACTCTCCTGGGACCGAGTATGCCCTCCAGCGACTGCAGATGCTCCCCCACCATCAGACAGATCAAAGCATTGCCAAGGCAAGGTCGACGCATTGCCAAGACAAGGTCGACGCATCCCAAGTGATATCGACTTGCCTTGAACCCGCAATGCATGCTTCCCTGACGCCAGTGATGCTCTCCTGGGACAATGAATGCCCTCCAGTGACAGCATGTGCTTCCCTGCTAGATCCGGACAGCATATGCTCCCCTGGAGTAACGAATGCTTCCCTGGCACTGAAAGATGCTCCCCTGGAGCAGTGAATGCTCCCCTGGAGATGCGATATGCTCGCCATGCTCCCCTGAGCTGAGGATGCTCCCATGGAGCAGTGGATGCTCCCCTAGGGCAGCGATTGCTCCCCTGGAGCAGTGAATGCTCCCCTGGAGATGGCATAAGCTCGCCATGCTTCCCTGATCCGGTGAATGCTCCCCTGGAGCAGTGGATGCGCTCCTGAGGCAGAGTGTGATCCCGTGCAGAGGCGCACGAATGAAAGAGTTCTGACTCCACACTCTAACAGAGTGTGCGCGGGTGATCTTCCTCCGAGTCCTTTGCTGCCTTAATAGAGTGGTACATGTTGAAGGAGGGAGACGCCACTGATCAGGCCGTGGGTGTAGCGGGTGGCCTTGGTCTCGGCGGGCACCTCGTGGACACCCGGACGGCAAAGAAGGAGGTGGTGATGGCAGGGTGGGTGGGGGGTGTGGAAGAAGCTCCAGTCATGGGTGGCAGAGGTGATGATTAGTTCCATGGTGGGGGTTTAGGGGAGTGACAGATTGACCGTGGGGATGGGGAGAGAAGGATTCTAGCTTATGATGGAAGTGGCAACCCTGAAGGCTTGCCATCTCCTCTTCCGGAGTTGGCATGGTCGTTTGCTCCTCTCTCTCTCTCTCTCTCTCACACACACACACACACACACACACACACACACACTTTAATATGACATCAATTCTAAGAGTGTGATGAACTTTATCTTTTGCTGACTCAGGGAACCTTAAAGGACAATTAATACTGATGGTGTAAGGTGTACCCTATAATTAAGTATGTACGTTAAGGGAGTAATTAAAAGTAGTACTATCCCTTCAGGGGTACCCTATAATTAAGTATGTACGTTAAGGGAGTAATTATTAAAAGTAGTACTATCCCTTCAGGGAATCGTTCCCTCGAGATCCATCCCCAGCAAGGAATTATCCCTTGATGCGTTATTAGATTTCTTCTCATGGTGATTTGTTTATTTTAAAATGCTAATGCAGCAGCACATGAGTTACGGAGAAGAAGATTAATTACTACTAGTATGTAACCGGGGACAGCATGGGTGCTGGTGGTGGTAAAATCATGCACGCATCATCTGTGTGCATATATGTTTCCCCATCTAACCGATCGACGTTAGAACATGACAAAGAAAAACTTGAAGAACCTCGAAGTGCAGATGGTTTATCCATCTTCTAATTATTATTCTCTCATAATTTGGTAACTAAATTAATTACTTAGATGGTGAAACGATTACATTTTGCAGGGCAAAAGATGAAACAAGATCAGGCTGCAGAATGCTTCGGGAACGCCACGTTTAGAAGGAAAAGAAACTGTAAAACGAACAAATCTGTTGGGTAGCATATGGCTTTGCAACATTAATGGTGCTGGTGGAACCATTCAACCATATATAGTTGGTGAGCATGTTTTGCATCTTACTGGTCCATGTTACACCGTGGATTAAAAGGAATCATAAAGTTGCCAGTAATTTCAAAACACAGGTGGTTTATCCATGCATCTTGATCTAGTTATCAAGATTCATGGGATCTTACAACATAGGGAATGTGGGAATGCTCAGCTGCGCTCACTCCTCTAAATCAAACACCCCCAACAAGGAAGCCCTAATATTACTTGCATGCAACCTAAAAGCTCCGGTGATCAACTTGGCACACCGGCAACGTACGAAATTAACCTACGACATAAGCTGGGGTGCCTCTCTTATTCACACATTACTGCTGCTAGATGTGGTCTTTCCGACCACCGTCGACGTGCCCTTGCACGTGTGGAGTGCAAAGTTGCAAGCTCCGACCGCCTCGCCGACGGTGAGGAAGATCCATTGCCAGCCGATGGTTTCCATGACCTGGGAGCTGCCGAGCTTCTTCATCACCTCGCTCCCGGGGTTGGCCAACAAGAGCTGCTTGTTCATCAGGAAGGAAATTTGTGAAATTATTAATAATTTGTCCTCATCTACTTTGCTGTCTGTCATTAATTATGGGCAATTTGGATTTATGAAGTTGGCTCTAAACTTAAGAGCGATCTTTCTGTTGCCCAATTTTTAAGTGAAAATAGTAGTGAAGAAACTCAGAAGGTACATAGAAAGGTACGTAAGGCAGATGAAGGCCACAGGCTACCTGAATACCCCTCCTCTCCGTGGACTTCTTTAGCTCTTCAACCATGCCGATCCCACTGGTGTCAATGCCACCAACAGCTGCCATGCACCAGCCAACAAAAGCAACTCTCTTAGACAGCATGCAGCAAAACCCAGGAAGGATACACTAGGATCGATTTGCAAAAGCCAGGGAAGCAATTTGGTGACACACGACTTACCACCCATGTCCAAGATCACATACTGCAAGCTCTTCCCGTCATTTAACCTTAGCCCCTCCTCCTCTTCATCCATCCATCTCGACATCCTGAAAACATCAATCATGTTAGACGATTGGTCAAAATACAGCTCTATGATCATCGTATGTTATCTGGATTTTCTATATACACATGGAGAGGAGTCCAAGTAGATAGATATGGCGATGAGTGACAAGAGTTCCGACTCAAACACTTCCCCTCATGGAGAAGAGGAGAGCGTGCGGATGTACAACCCATGCATGGACATCTACGCGCATGCTTCTATTTGATCAGCCATTAATTTCTTATTAAATACATAAGGTCCCAATGTGGAATCTTATATTACCTTTCTCTTAAGTAGCCGGCGTTGGCAAAGTAGATGGGGGCATCCACTCGGAGAATTAACACCCCGGGGATGGGCCGGGCGTCCGGGTAATGATCCACCCTCCTGTAGATCATGGAGTCGGGGATGTTCCCTAGAACAACAGTCCGCGGCCTCCCCACAAACAGAAGAACCCTGAGTACTGATATACCCACCTGCAAAACAACAAGCCACACACATGTTATCATCCGTTGTCTGCCCCGTTCGACAAAATGCCTGCAAGGAGAGCTGAGTGAAGTGGGCGAGGCATAACCGATACGACAAGGCCGATCTCGACGCTGAAGAAGACGACGCCAAGGTATGCACCCATGCAGACGCAAAAGTCGACCTTGTCGACCCTCCACAGGTGGAGGGCGGCCGCATAGTCGAGCAGGCCGATCATCGCAGAGATGATGATGGAGGAGAGCACGACGAGGGGGGTGTAGTAGAACAAGGGGGTGAGGAACAGGAGGGTGAACATGACGGCCACCGCCATGACTATGTTCGACACGGCCGTCTTGCACCCGGCGTTGTAGTTCACCGCCGTCCGCGAGAATGGACCTGGGAAGACCAAAACACGTCCAATTGTAATTATAGGAAGAACTAATCTATATATATATGACGTTATTCGCCAAGTCAACAGAGCCCGTTTCTGACTTGTATCATACCGGCAGTGAGGTAGCATGAGGTTAGGGAACCGGCGATATTCATCATCCCGAAGGCTACCATCTCCTTGTTCCCATCAATGTGGTAGTTCTTGAACATGGCAAAGCTCCTGCCCACAGCAGTTCCCTCCTGCAGGATCCATATATAAACAAGTGAGTACTGGTGCATCGCTACCGTACGTACTAATATGCACAACTATCCCCACTGTTTATATGTATACATGTATGTCTACACGCATGTGTCTGTCTGTATATGAACTTATCTTCATACAATGCGTATATGCTCAATTACCTATATGCATGTCCATACATGCGTGTGTTCGTGCAGGTATATGTGCGCGCATATATACATGTACATACGTACGTATGTAACTTTGGCCATGTTCACCTACCGCAAGGGCGATGATCCCCACAACTATTCCCGTCTTCAATGCTGTCATCACATCGGGTGACGAGAAGATTAAGCTAGACAAAGATGGTGGGTTTAAACCCTTCTTCAGCTGCCCAATCTGTAAAATTGGCCAAAAAACAAGCACACAAACGTTAAACTAACCACTCGCACGGATCAAGATTGTTCTCGCGACCGCATCCATATCGGGCCGTTTGGGCCCATCACTGAGTGGTAATCTAGACATCAGGATGTGATAGTTATCGTGACTCCAATTGCGGATAATCAGATCACACCACGGGCTCACCACATCGATGCCGTGGTTCTCGCCGTGAGTTGAGTACACGAGAAGGCTTCCCAGTATGATCGACGTCAACGGGGCCATCGCTGAGATCCAGAAGAACTTGGGCCGACGCTTGCTCTGCACAATCAAAAGGAAAGAATAAATTAATGACCCCAATAACTATGGGCCCCCGGCGATCAAGTCGGGCTTAACTGAAAGTGGGCCTTCCTCGTGGGACCATATTTGAAGTGCAGCGCAGGGAGTGTGGCATGTGGTAGTGATTGGAGCCACACTAATTCATCGACACCAGGTAGCAGTTGGGTAAATTTGTTGCATTGTTGTGTTCCCCAGCAGATATTATATATCCTTGGTCAATGAATCTAGAATATGCTTTTTTTTTTTTTTGGTTTGGGGGGGGGGGCAACAGAAACTTCATTGGGTGCATGGTCCATGCTATATGCTGTCAATCCCATGTATATATATATATATATATATCATTAGATTATACAGTACTGAGGGTGCATGGTAGGTGAGATGCCAATTCGAGAATGGTGCGCTCCACCCTTTTGGCAGCTTGAAAGCAAGCATGACGCAACTAGATAAGAATATGGGCAAAACTCCGGAGATGGATAAGACAAATGATAAGGAAATGATAATCTTTTTACATGTCAGAGTTAATTATGTTCCCCTTCTGATCACATCACACGTTTGTTATCAAAAAGGCTGTTCATGTCTAGTCGCGGTATATATATTTTATGGGTGCAAGCTATAAAATAAAGTGATGTGTACAAATTTCAATTTTCTAGTGACAATTATTGCCTGTTATGCATCCAAAAATCTTGATGAATATTTCTGTAATGATACTCACCACGAAACGGGTGAAAAAGAGGAACATGAGGATGCCAACGCCCAGAACCACACTTTCCCATCTCCACTGCAGTGTCACAATCCAGTACCCATGTTAGACAGGAAAAGGCAGGCTAATCTTTCACATCAGATATATTACAAAGTGGAAGAAATTTTGTAATTAAAAGAAATGGGTACAAATTAAGATATATACATGATTCAATGGAAGGGATAGAGCGGAAGCCAGCGTATTAATTATTATGTATTCTCTTGGAACTGTCTTGTGATTACACCATAAAACATTCAAGTCGATAGAATCCTCTTTATAGAAGTAAACCAAAACAAAAAAAAAGAAAAGGGGAAGAAAGAGATTATGTGAATTATTCAAGAAATCTAGGAAGATTCATGAACGGAGCCCATCTTAATTTTCTGAAACATATATATGAAAGTCTTACAAAATAGAAGTGATATATATATATATAAATTAAGGTTAATTACCCAGGAAGTTAATTTGGATGGCATCGTCATATATTAATTAACTTGGGTTGTGATCACATATATGGTGGAGGGAGTGCATATATATATACCTGGTGGGTCTGGGAGAAGACAGCCTTCATGACAGAGACAAGGTCAGTCTCAGTGGTGAAATGATGGAGGCCTAGAATCCCCTTCAGCTGCTGGAGGCAGACCACCGTGGCCGACCCTGCCATGAACCCCACTATGGTTGCGTGTGATAAGAAATCCACAATGAACCCGAGCCTGGAAAATTGCAATCAGACGAAGACCCAGACAAGTTAACTTAGAACGCAGAATCTTCATGTGGACGACAATCTTTAATTAATTAGGAAAGGAACTTAATTAATTAATTGGGTGTCTAATTAATTAATTTGCCTTTCTTAATTCCCTTGACTACCTTGTTGCATGCTGACAGAAAATTTATTCCCCCTGTTGTCCTTTAGACCATTCTCAGATACAAACCTACTAATTAATGGACGACAGATCCGAGCTCCCACCCCAAGAAGAAGACGGGGGAGCTTTTTAGTTTTTCAAAAGTGCTTACTAAAAGTGTTCTTCGTCTTCCTTAACAGGAGAGAGAATAGCACGCTTTTGTTGTCTTTTTCAAAGGGTATTAGGAACTGGTATGTCCAGAAAGGTATGCCCAGAAAGGCAGAAACTCACATACTTGTGCTCCAAATTGTATTCCCTCCTGAATTCTACTGCAAAACGTCAGAAAACACTCAATCTTATGTGTCACCTAAATATAATATTTTTACGGTATTTTATATCGAATCAAACAATCGCTAAGTTGTAGAGAACTAGCTAGTGAAATAAAAAAAAAGCTCTAAATCGTAGAAAACCAGTCATTATACGATTCTGGGTTAACAACCATCAGTTTGGAGGAGAGTACTCAAATATTTTTTTTTTCATGTCATGCATGCTAAAAGTTGCTATGTACATCTAGCTAGTTTCTCTTAAGCAAAATTTACTGAAATTAATTGATGTTATTTGTATATTAATTAACAGGGAAAAAAGTCGAGAAACCTAGTTTGTTTTGTGTGAAAGGCGAGGTTGACAACGGTATCAAGCGCATAGAAGTCACCTTAAGGTCCATTTTTGATGGATTACATAGAAGTAAGCAAGCTGCATGGTGACTATTGCGACAGGATATAGCTAGCATCAAGGTAGCAAAGGGCACTTTGCCACAACTGTGATTTAAGTGGCCAGGCTAACTTATTAGAACCAACCTCGAATCTTCTACGTTGCCAAGGACTGATCATGACCCCCCAATGACGACGTGCTCTCAAGGATTGCCGTTCACGTGCACACGAGCAAACACTACACCCGCAGCCCCCACCACACTGAGAGTGTGTGTGTGTGTGTGTGTGTGTGAGGGAGAGAGAGAGAGAGCGCTCATCATTTCTACTGCTCAGCTGCTATACGTACCGAGCTCCCTCCTAAAGAAGCCGACTTGCCTTCTATGAAGAAAACAACACGGCACGTAAGCGTAACTTGATGGGGCCAAACTCCATCGTTGCCATGCTTTTAAGTTATTTTTCCACTAACTACTACGTACGTAGTTAAGCTGCTATATTGGCTGGCCAGGAAGAAGCGCAAGACTCACCTCAGGATTCCCAAGGCCGCCTGGAACACCCCGGCGAAGAACGTGGCGGTGAAGGCCAAGTGCAAGTACAGCACCGGGTCCTGCGTCGGCGGCACCGCCTTCCCCAGCATCGACCCCATGAGCAGCGACCCCACCGCCACCGTCCCCACCGCCAGGTCTCTCGAGCTCCCCATCATCGCATACACCAGCGGCGGTACAAAGCTCGAGTCTTCCACGTCCAGAAGGAGAGTACATACAAAACCAAAGTTGCAGGCAGAGAAACGGGTTAGCCATGCACGGCCATTAAGACAACAAGAGATCCAGCAGCTTACTTGGGTGCACGTGGTGAACACTTACAGAGGCCGAGGATCGGGGGGAGGCCGGCGAGCTTGGCGTAGCTGATGCCCTGGGGGATGGCGAGGCTGGCGATGGTGATCCCGGCGAGGAGGTCGGCCTTGAGGAAGCCGACGGTGTAGCTCGGCGCCCACTGGAGGACGGGCAGGACGTACTGCAGAGCTAGCCAGAGGCGGCGGGGCGCCGAGCGACCCTGGAACTGCCTGAATGGATCGTCAGGGAAGAAGGTCTCTTTGATGCTGGCCCTCAGAGTCTGGAGGAAGGGCCGCGCGGGAGGCACCGGCACCTGGTGCGCGCGGGGCACGCAGTACTCCACGTCCCCCGACGCCGTCCCAGGGAACACGAGTCCATCAGCGTTCCCCATGAATGCCTCACCTCCACTAGCACCAGCTTAGCTAGCTTGCTAGTTATACGTATATCTCAGTAGTAATAGTACGTAGTAGTTATAGCAGTGGTGGCGTTGATGTTAGTGATATATAGTACGTAGTACAGTAAATAGCAGCAGGAATTGTATGCTTAGGGCAAACGATGATAGCAAACACCACCAACGCTCGTGGTGGGTAACCTTACTGCATGACGAGCGTTGCATATGGGTCCATGGCTGTGGTGGCGGTGAAGGTGCTACCTAGTTGCAGGGTGGAAGGTTGGAGATATAGTGTTTGTGTGCGTGCGTGCATGAGAGAGAGAGAGAGAGAGAGAGATTGTGTTTTGTGGGGATTGCAGCCGTGGACAAGGGAGAAGCTTGGGGAGCTCTATATAGCAGTGGCAGGCCGGAGATGCGTTCTGCTGTGGCTGCGGAATTCATGTGGGGTAACTAAAGTGAGCCTGGAGCTCTATATAGCAGTGGCAGGCCGGAGATGCGTTCTGCTGTGGCTGCGGAATTCATGTGGGGTAACTAAAGTGAGCCTGACGCGTCTTTGACTGGGGCTCTGCGCGGACGACCAAGTTGTGGGTCCCAGCTACCGCGAGGCGTCTGCCACGTGGGAATACTGGCGTAACTTTATCCCAAATAATGGGGTTTGGCACCAGCCCATTGTCGGTGTCGTGGCAGTTTGTAATTGGACGGAGTGGCTTTATGTGTATACTTTCGGTCTTTGCTCCAGTGATGCAGTGGTAGAGGCTGTTGATGTAAATCGAAAGACAAATGCTTCTCGTACTCTTTCTAGAGCATCTTTTATAGTGATACGAGTTATTTTAATGAGTTACATTGGAGTCGTTTATATTGGAATACGAAACTTTTTTTTACTTTGGAGATCACAGTTTTATCTATTTAAAATATTAAATAAATTAAGTAAAAGAGATGAAAAATAGTTAAACATAAGTAAACATCAATCTTATTCCACCGTGAATTATAAGTGATTCGGGTTTTCGGTCAATTAGATATTCTAATTTAATCCGTAATAACTCGTTATGATCAACAATATATAATAGATCTGTGCCATCAACACAAGTAATCACAACGAACTTGTGTTTTATCAAATTTATGTTCTTTTTTTAAATAAAAATTATAACAATCAAAGTGAAACATCTCTTCTTACTGGTATAGAATTGGAACCATTTAATTCAACCCAAAGGACATCGGGGCGAGTATCACGTGGTCTTTGAACCTTAGAAAGAGGAATATCACGTGTTCACTGGAGTCGCTGATATTTGTAGTACTCCTGAAAAAAAAGTGGCCAAAACTGCATTTCTGTCCGCTTTAATCTTCATCAAACAGACAGGGATGCCCTTTTAAGTAGGGAGTATTGATGATAAATATAAGATTTTTTAAAAAAATACTCTCCTTATAAGTTTATTTATAAAATTACTCTTCTTATTTTCATATTATTTTTAATAACCTTATTATATCAATTTAGTGTTAAAAATATCTCTACAATTAACCTCTATCGAAGATTCAAAGAATATTTCATTTTCATAGATAAAATTAAATTTTTGGATGAAAATATCCTATACAAATGACCGGCACATTAATTGTGCCAAAGAGAGAGATAGAGAGAGAAATAAATATGTGAAGAGAAAAAGAGATTTTAGAAGAAATTAGAGATATTTTGATCCATTTTCGAACTTTGTTAAAACTTAATTAACCAAGGTTACATAATAGATTTTAAAAGTAGTGCTAATAACTAGTGACGTCAAGGGTATTAATTTTGTAAGTATTGCTATGTAGTGAGATTATTAAAAATAATTTAAAATTAAGAGAGGTAATTATGAAAATAAACTTGTAAGAAGATTATTTTTGAAAAAACCTAATAATGTATATAATATGAGAAAAGAATGTTGCAGCGAAATACACACAATTAAGTATTTTGTAATCAAACTACTTAATAATTAATAATTAGTCAGATTAACAGGGAAGATTAAAAAAATGTATAAGGATATCTTTACAATGTTTACATACGTCGAGATATCCATTTTACCCTCCCACAAAAGCCCTATGAAAAGTGTGGAAACTAGGTAGCTAGGTTTATCCATCCTTAATTTGTTCTAGTCTAAAATTAAGACAACCACGTACACCATAGATATTTTTTGCTTCCGAGAAGTTATGGGGGTTCGAGGTAAATCCATCTAAATATGCAAACTATATATTGAGGAGAAGTAAGTAAGTCGACTTATAAGTTCTCAGAAGGTTAAAAGCAGGGTTTGTCGGCTCGATCGTATCGGTCGTCTCAATTTTTTATCAAGATTATAGGGTATGGTATTGTCCCGATCCGTCTCGTAAGATATATATATATATAATATATGTAAAATAACATGAGAAAATTTGTAGCTCAGTTGGTTAGATGACTTGTTCGCTTCTCTTATCAGGCGTCACATGTTTGAATCCTGCAAACGACGTTTGAGATTTTAATTTTTTTAATCAAAAATCTTAAAAAAAACAAAAAATAGATGTAACCCGCAAGTTTCAAACTTAGATCACCCTTGTGCAGGTGAAATCACTCAACCAACTAACCTATAAAATATTTGACATTTAAAATAATATATATAATATATAAAGTGACTCGGTTGCGTCCCACAGATCGATTGTCTTAGTCTGTGGCTGAGACTGGATGGACGACCCTGGCCAAAAGTACGATCCTTATAGAGGCGGTCATGTACGCAAAAAGTCTTTTTCTAATTTTATGGTATATATCCTCTCATTTAAAACTTTACTATATATATATATATATATATATATACTGACCAGAATGTATCTAAGTTTATTGCCGGAAATCTTGTTATCATTAAAGATACAAAAGAGTCTACCTTCTCCTTGGGGGCATCTGGATTGATGTAAATCTTCACCTCGTTCCAAATTAATTTTAGGATTTTATTGGGTGTTTGGCTGATGAAAAAAAATAGAGAAGAAAATCAGATCATGTCGAACTCCTATTTATATAAGACTGTCAACGGATTCAGATATTATTTAGATTCGTTTCGAGTCCGATTTCGTATTGACGGATAATATTCGAATTTATATTCATTTTTTCGGATACAGATAATGAGCGGATACGGATATTATACTATTCGCTTCGTAAAATATCCGTTCGTAATATCATATATCATATAATATGTATATTTTTTAATAATATATTATAAAGTGTAAAATGTGGAAGAAAATGTATATTTTTTACTTAGTATTATTTTCCCCTTCTTATTCATCATCTTAATAAAATTGAGAATAATTTCATGGAGAATATGTTAAACTTGTGAAGCATTTTGAAATCGAAACATATAGTTTGAACAATTTGAAAATTTTGTTCGAATCAAATACGGATAAATAATATAGTTATCTGTCAGATAACGGATTAAAATCGTATAATTCAAATTTTAAAATAGAGCGAATACATGATGATACCTAGTTAGTTCTCTACTGTTTAGTATAGGGACAGTAATGCAAACCAAAACCGTCTCCTCCATGGTTATGAATTCAATTTCTACGTGTTCCAACTACTAACCAAACATGATGAATTTGTTTAGTTTTGGAAGTGGAAGGAGGAACATGTCCACTTGTTTCCATTAGTCGAGTCATGTGTACATATATAGATCCAAGGAACTTTGAGTCATGACCCGTTGCTCCCTCCGTCGCTCGTTGGAGTACGCTTATTTTACACTACTTGTTGGTTATTTTTGCTGACTAATTAAAATCCTCGTACTTGTTAGTTATTAATTTGTTGAAAAATTGAAAGAGAACAAGATGTAAATATTGATAGAGAAGTCGAATGATTGCGTCGAGAAATAATTAATTTTGAAGAACAACAATATTCAACTACACCACGTGCACAACATTAACTTAGTAAACAATGTCGAAATTGCACGTGATAAGATTATGTGAATAGACAGTATGGATGAACATCACTAATGTAATTTGTATTTTTGAATTAATTATCATGATTACGGCTACATGTTAATGAGTTGGAAGACACTAGCTAGATGTTAATTTCATTTAGTAGTTCATATATCTTCTTTATATGATATGATCTTCTTTAGTCTTCTTTGATTGGAGAATAGGTTAAGGGAGATATCATAACTCGGGTTAAGATGTATCAAAAAATAAATAATATTATTTTGATTGTATCCGGGTTAATTTATTCTACTCTTTTGTTAGAATATGTTTAACCCACCTTTTTGACCCTTCCTATCTTTTTGTCAGAATATCTTGTATGTGTTACCAAATCAAATAGGATGAATAAGGATGGAGTACACCATCTTATTCTTCAATCAAAGAGGATATAGAAATGTCCCCATCATTTTAATAAAAGGGAACAAAACTTGAAAGTGGTCCCCCGCCAATGGCAGAATGTACTCCCTCCTCCATTATCAGAGGGAGGTCTCTGGTTCTCCCCTTTCCGTAAAAAACAAGTACCTATCAAAAAATTAAAAAAATTTGAAAGTGTTTGTAAAATAGGTCTATGTAAATTTTAGAAATTGAAGTGTCAATATAATTTTGCCAAAATATAGATAGTTATCATTTTATATTATTTTTTAATAATTAACTTAAAAGCATAGAGAAAGAAACCAGAGAGGAGGGGGGGCGGCTCTCCATCTCTCTGTCGTTCCTTCGTGTGGCTTTCAGTTTTACGGCTTTCTTTTCTTCATTTCTCTTCCAAAAGGAGTAGAAGACCTAACATTCTGTGCGACCGACATATGATCCTTCTCTCTTTGGAAGCTTTTGTTTGGCGGACATGGAGAAACCTCTAGTCTGGATATACTCCATATTCCATCATTGTGGCCTGTCGTCTCAAATCTAATGCTTGCAGTAGGATTGCTGATATGGATCCACCAGCAAAGGAGGACACAATAAGATTCTTTTTAATTCTGTCCGACATGTGTCATGTCAATGGAGGATAGTTTCAAGGTTTTTTAGGTGTGTAGCAGATATATCTATTGGACTTCTGTGTTTCAAATGATCCCCTAGTGTGTGAAATTTTAAAGGTTTTGTGCATGTGTTGTGTAGTAAATCTCGAAGTGTTCGTATAATGGTAATCCTCCTCATGTCGTACTTTTGATCGATGCACGTATCTCCAACTTCAAAGGAAAACATAACCTTAATTAATGTTGGATATGAAAATTTTATGATCTATGTTTATGCTTCATCATATGGGAAGTTCAGATGACTGTTGCATCAACCGATTAAATATTACCACCTTATTAAAATTTTTTCGTTCACATAATCGGGACCAAGTGTACGTTGAAATTTAGCGCATGGAGTTCATGGTCTATTACGTACTAATAATTGGTAGGCTACTACTGTTTGGCGTCGTAGATTTCTTTTAGTAAAATTTTATAGTGAGATCTTGGAGTCTACATGGATGTTCGGACTTCGTATAATAGTTGCGTCATTTTTCCATTCATAGTTGAAGGTAGCATGCATGCATGTACGTGCATGCATGAATACTTGTCTAGCTAGGTTTTGGCAAGGCAAACCCCTCGCCGAACTCGTTTTAAGGTTTGCTAGATGGATGTGTATATATCCCATTTTGACATCCAGTTGCATAGGATATATATGACAGATTAATTGACAATTCCTTCTTCTAGTAGTGATCAGAAGCCGGTTTTAATTTTCTCTGAAAATAAAGACGTTCCTTGAGCTTATGGATAGCATCTATGAAAGTGTATAGTGTATAGCTAGTGCCCCTTGAAACTGCTGTTATTAGTACCGTTCCAGTAGCCATGCATTATAGGAAGAAATAATTTTTGGTAGGAGGCACAGCTATTTAGATATGCAATTATACTCATGATGATGATACATGCATGTGTGGACATGAATTTTGTATGAAAGTAATCCTACTTGTTTCACCAGATAATTGAGAGAGATGGTAAAAAATACTCGATCTTTCATTTGATGCCTACCTTTTCATTCTCATAATAATAGACCACATCTATAAAAAAAATAAATATATAATTATTTAAATATCATAAGTAATGAGATTATACGATCATATTCCCTAAACAATGGGCTATATATAGTGTTGATTCCTATACATTGTAGGACAAAGAAAACTTGTAAGATGGAGAAGAAACATATATCTTTTCCTACATTGACGGAAGCTCAATTGGTTTCTATTTATTACACAGCTGTGTATCTTTGGTTCTAAACTTTCTAATTGAAGCTTGATAATTAAACAAAACCTTGATATATGTGTCCTTTTACCATCTTCTATTTGTCCGAACAAAACTTGGATTCCAAATTTAATCGAAAGTAAGAATATTATATCTTTACTACATTCCTGCCATGCCATATTATGCTATCTAGCTGTGTGGTAGGAAGACAAATGGCGTATCACCCACTACCTGATCATTTTGCATGTCCAAAATTAAGTTGGCAAAATGAAGCTTTCGATAAAACTTTGTTTTGTCTCCCAAGGGTTCTGGTTCAAATTGGACTGAGTCCTACGTACGTACGTACGTACCATTCTAGCTACTAGCTCCAATATGTGAGGTTTTATTGCTCATTGCGGATGTCAAGTGCTTCCTTAATTTTACTCTGACTGAATATATATAATAAGAAGAAAAATTTTGAAGTCTACATATCATATTAAGTGCATATATATAGTTGAGATTTGTATCCTAGGTGACTTCATTAATTAATACGAGGTAAAGGGGTAGAGCAAGTGTTGATCGAGAGTGTGGAGGCTGATCATATGAGATCGTGAACGGACCAAATTTAAGACTCAACTCGTCTGGCCGGCACAGTGGTCGACCTCCAGATTGACCAGAATTTCTAGTGCTTGGTTAGCGGACTCAAGAAAATGGGTAAATCAACTACCAGCTGGTGGACTGGAATTTTTGGTATGGACTGCCTTGGAGTTACGGTTGACCGTTTACGGTCCAATGCGAGTTACCCAAGAAGTATGGTTGTATCTTGTCTCGAGATCTTTTGTAACCCTAGTTGCTAGATAAATAGGGTTAAGAGCGGCAGTTGTGTGTGCATGTGTTACATGTGTGGGCTGAAGGCCTCCCCCCCCCTCTCTCTCTCTCTCTTCTAATCACCTCTATATAGTGGATTTGACTGTTTGAGGCTCCGTGTCTTTCCCCATTAGGGTTTTCACGTAAATATCTAATATTCTTTGTGTGTGATTGCATCGCAGTTCTTTTCTTCTTCCCGGGTTCCTCCTTGGTTCATCTCCCAACAGCAGCAAGTGCTGCAGCAAATATATATAAATAATGTCCTTGGTAGTAGAAAGACGTTTTGCCTGTCTTTCTTTAGGCTTAGTGGCAAACAATATGCACATCACAGTATGGCCCCCCCATGATGTTTACGTCACATATCATTCCTACTGTACGAAAGTGTCTCTCTACCTTCAATATCTTCCTAAGCTCTCATGTCCAATATCTAGATGCAATGAACAATTAATGGCCATGTTTCAAAGATGCTACAAGGTTATCAGTCAAAAGTAGAGTACTATACATAATTATCTACCGCCCTAAAAAGGAATGGAAATTTTCTATATATGCCCCAAAAGTTAATGCTGTATTTTCATGTTTAAATATTCAACTATATATATATATATATATATATATATATATATAGGAGATCAAAGATGGGGAGCATTGAATTAGTCGACACATGAGTGGTGTCTCATCCCTCACATATATATGTGAAACTTAAGACACGTGGAATTAATTAATCTCTTTATACAAATTAAAGATGGGGAGGATTGAATTAGTCGACACATGAGTGGTGTCTCATCCCTCACATATATATGTGAAACTTAAGACACATGGAATTAATTAATCTCTTTATAAAAATTAAAAGGTGAAGATCGATATCTTGGATTATCAGACCTTTGGCGGGCACCCACCGGCCGGGAATTTTCTAAGCCTGGGGGAGGACATGCATGATCAGTCCGGATTGGCTCAAGTACTGTATAGAAAGTATACATCCAACTTGCGATCGACGAGGAATTATCGGAACAATCATCAAAGGGGAAATCGAAACAAGGGAAGAAAGGATGCTCATTCGCCAATATTATGAGAGACAAAACGTACAATAAGATGTGCACAAGATGCATGATGAAAATCTTTGATCATTTAGTGGAGGAGAAAGACAAAGGGGAGAATGATGGCTCCTTTCTAGACAGCAACCCAAATGGTTCAAGTAATGTGAGATGTTGGGGAAAAGAGAGAAAACCCATCAATGCAAACAGAAACGTGGTGATGATTGGGACGAGACCATTGTGCCGTGATGCAGTGTGCCTAGGGTACGCACGTATCCACTAAAAATCAGCATTGATTTGCACATGGGTGTGTGTATCGACGCATCTTTCTCACACGAAGAAAATCTTGAAATTTTGGTAATTAAGGGATATATATATCAGATACGAAAGGAGGTCTAAATTAACATCGATGATCACTCGTACGCTTGCATAGATTTTTGTGAGTACCCATATATATCTATGTATATACAAAAATTAGTGATTCTCACAGTCGATCCCCTTGCTACGTACCTAGATGACCTCTCAATTAACTGGGTGCATGGCGCACTGTGCCATCGGTAAAGTGGAACAGTGTTCTCTTCTCCTCAAGGCTTATCACCGGGCAACGCATCATCACGGGGAATGGAAAAAGTACCCGGTCCTGATCATGACACCACCACCGAAATGCGTTGGAATGCCGCACCTTGCCTGCAAGTACCGCATGGCTGGTTTGTGCCGGCTACAACCACGGCAGCCCTGCGACGACGAGGCCCCATAGGGAGTCACCTGCGCAGAACCGGCACCACATATATATATATATATATATATATATATATATATATATATATATATATATATATATATATCTAATATTTTAAGGAGAGTCCAGATCGAGTTCAGACCGACCATGTCCCCCCCCCCCCCCCAATCAATTGCCTCTCCAGTTGATGACTCTGCCATAACGTCATAATTGTGAGAGTAAGGTTTCTTTAAAAAATTGAGAAAAAATAACCATAATACAGTCATAGCTAGATAACACACCTACATTTATAAATTGCTATCTTGTGACCACACTCTTCGAGTGTGGCCTGGCCACACGGTAGCTCATGCCATGCATTCTGTTAAGAAGAGAAGAAAGCAAAATACTGCACACATCTGGACGGTCTTCTATATTGCTCAATATACACAAGGGTACAAGGGGCAAAAGAAAGTAAGAGAAGGTTGTTAAAGGGAGCCCCAAAACCGATCGAGTAACATTCCCAATCATAGTAATCAACTATTAACAATCCCCCCTCAAACTGACGGTGGTGTAAACATCGAGAGTTTGTCCAACAAAATAGGAAAACCAAGAAATGACGTGTCTTGGTGAATAGGTCGTCAAGTTACAAGGAAGATTGAACATAATTAAGGTAATACAATCATCTCGCTCTGGAAATATTATCGAACAAAATGACAAACAATCTCAACGTGTTTGATGTGCTCATGAAAAATTGAATCATGAACAATTTGGAGGACACTCTTATTATCACAATAGAGAGAAGTAGGATCACATTGCGGAGCACCCATGTCAGCAAGGAGCTGGTGCAGTCAAACAATTTCAGCGATTGTAGAGGTCGTGGCAGGATACATAGTTTTAGTTGTGGAGTGAACAATAACATTCTACTTTTTACTCGTATGTGAAATCAAGGAGTCACCAAGAAATATGCACCGATCAGTAGTAAGCTTGCGATTAATAACGTCATTGGGCCAATCATCATTTGAGAATGCTCGAGGGGTCAATGAAGAGGTGGAAGAAAATAGAAATCCATGAAACCAGGTGCCCCTAGTAAAAAATGCGCAAGGCAGCAACCCAATGAACAAAGCAAGGTAGACAACTGAATTGACTAATCATGTGGACATCAAATTGGATATCCGGATGAATAATTGTCAAATAAACAAGAGAGTCAATAATCTCCCGATAATGAGTCGGATAATCTAATGGATCGCCATCATCAAAGGAGAGTTCGACGTTTAGCTCAATAGGAGTATCAATGGTACGGGTGTTTGTGAGGTCAGCTCGCTCCAATAAATCTAAGGTGTACTTAGATTGAGAAAGAATATACTCACGAGGAGAGGAGGCAACCTAGCTCCATGCCCAAGAAATAGCAAAGGTGACCAAGATCTTTCATATCAAATAAGGTGTGGAATTGTTTCTTGAGATTTGCAATACTAACTAAGTCATCATCGGTGATGATCATATCATCTACATAAAGTAGTAATAAAATCCAACCAAGAGTAGAGGAAGATGTGAATAAAGTAAGATCATTAGGGGAGGCTGTGAGCCCAAGGCGAACAAGAGCATTGCTAAACTTCTCATACCAAGCACGAGGTGCCTTTTTGAGACCATATAACGCTCGTCGAAGACGACAAGCATACATTTTAGGATGTAGAAGTCCTAGAGGAGGATATATATACACTTTTTCAGATAGATCTCCATTGAAAAAAGCATTTTTAACATCTAGTTGATAGAGGGGCCATCGACAAGTGACAGCTACAAAGATGAGACTCGAACTGAAGCCATTTTGACAACTAAAGCAAAGATCTCATAGTCGATGCCATACTCTTGAGAAAAACCTCTGGCCATAAGATGGGTTTTGTAGCATTCAAGAGACCCATCTGCCTTAGTCTTAATTGTGTACACCTATTTACAACCAATTGCATGTTTGCCTAAAGGAAGGTGAACAAGATCCCAAGTGACAATTTTATGTAATACATCAAGTTCCTCTAACATTGCTTTATGCTACTTTAAATCTTGAGAAGCTTCTTTAAAGGACTTGGGTTCAACCAAAGTATGAATAGTAAAAAGAAAGGAGGTGTAAGGAGAAGAATACGTAGAAGAGAAAAAATGTAATGAAGCATACCGAGTAGAGGGCGGTGATTTCGGGTAGTAAGAACTTGATGTTTAAGTAAGGTAGAAGGAAGTGGATCAACATATAAGGATAGAATAGGAAATTAATCCTCGGAAGTAGCATGCATAGAGTTAGAACTAACTTCCAAAATAGCAGAAGACAAAGAGGAACAACTTTGGAAACAGAGGAAACAAAAGACTCTTATATCTCTAAAAAATGATCAATATAAGATACCCAGATTTATCAACTCGTGAATGAGCATCATGAATGAGATAGTAAGGTATATGCTCTAAGAAGCGAACATGGCGAGAGAGAAAAAGATGACCTAAAATGGGATCATAACAACGACACCCTTCTTGAGTAACACCATATATATTTAAGGAAAATATGCATGCACGAGCGAGTAGATAACTTAGTACACTCAGGTGTTGGAAGTATCACAAAACAAATGGAGCAAAAAATATAAAGAGAGGAATAATCGGGACGAGCTCAAGGGGGGGGGGTGTTAACGTAGGGAGGAAGAAGGGAAGTAATAAGAGGAAGATGACTGAAGGAAAGGAACAAACAAATAAAACAAGAAGATGAAGACAAAGAAAGAGAGGACGGAAGAAGACAAGAATAAGGGAATGGAGGAGTTCATTTCTTCTGGGGGAAACAAAAGTTGGCACAAGGGGCAAGGTGGCACATGGATCTAAGGCGGGCCTCTCTATGCTCATAAGGCGAAGATCTAAGTGGGGAGAAGGCCGTCAGTGCAAAGGGTTTTTGGGTGCCGGGGGAGCAACACAAGGAGCGGAGTTGTATGAGATGCAACAAGCTCGTGAGAAGAGATGCAACGATGATGGCTAGGGTAGCTCTATTAATACCATGTTAGGTTAGACAAGAGGAGAAGATAGCAAAGGACCGTACACATATGGTCTTCTATATTGCTTAATATATACAAGTGTACAAGGGGTAAAAGAAAGTAAGAGAGGGTTATTCAAGGGAGCCATGAAATAGAGTAATCCCAACCATAGTAACCTACTATTAACACAATCAAGATCAGACATGCAATAAGTAATCAAAATAAAAAATACAAAAATATTAAATTTGTTGGAGGGGAGATCATGAGAAGAATAAGAATAGGGATTTACTATGAAATAACATGTCTTTAGGTGCAAAGGACCTGGTTGTATCCAAGCTAGTGGCCATCAGACGCAAGTCCAATAGTTCTAGACATTTCATCCCCATGAGTTGAGGAATGCCTGCCAAAGTTGCCTACTCCCTTCTACTTGGGCTAGAGGGAAATTTCACTTTTTTTTACTCATCGGATAAGATCGAGTAGTTAAAGGTAAAGATATGATCAAACCATACCAACAATCTCTCTTTTACATACATCATTCTCAAGTTTCAACCATTAAATGATGATCTTTTGATATCGACTATCACATTTTTTTTTCAAGGTTTCACAGGGTAGCTGTTCATGGAGTTGATTATCTATTTTTTTTGTCATTTGTTGTAAGACCGAGTGTGGAAGCGTCAAACTTAATTATCTGGATACATTCAAAAGTTGGTTACATATTGCAGTCTAGTTAGAATCACCATCGAACATATGGCCTAACATTTTCTATAGTTTGTTGTGATGGGGTAAACCATATTAAAGTTATTAAGTAAACGAGCAACCGTCGTTGGGTCTCACCCAATGTTAGTCGTCCACTTGTGTGGGTTATTGGGCTATACAACTTAGGTACACTTAGGTTCTCTTTGATAATAGAATTGTCGAGGATATTGTGTACGATGAGAGAGAAGTGGAGGTGGGGCCCACACCTCTCCCCCTCACACACATATCGGTTGTTCAACCCCGGGCGGCTTGTTCGACCGTCTGGGGTCGAACATGCTATTCGATTTAATTTACTGTGCATTTTGATATATATATCTAATATATATTAATTTATTAGAGCACAATAAATTAAAAATCGAATTAAATTGGTTATCTTTTGAATGTAAATTAAAAAGACAAAGCAAATTTTTTTTAATAAAAAAAAAACCATCGACAGCCGTGGGCGCGGCCGCCCATGCGGGACGCGTGGGCGGTCTCGCCCCCCCCCCCCCCCCCCCCCCCCCCCCCGGCGCACGCGGCGGGCGCACGAGGCGGGCGCAGTGCGCCCACTCCGGGCCTACTTTTTTTATATATATATAAAATTTTCTCCAGCGATGCCCAGCATCCTGGAAGAACAGAGATGTCCAAATCTCTTTCTACAAATCATAATTGAAGATTTAATATGCCCCTAAAGCATGGTTCTAAACGGCGATAAAAACACCGATTAGAGCGCAAACCTGGCTCTGATACCACTGTAAGGTTTCGCACAGCACTATCGGACAACGTAGCGGATAACAAAAATTTATTTGTCCGATCCCGGTGCTATGTAAAGTTTAATCTGTGCTCTAATCGGTATTTCTAAGACCCTAATTACGGGTTGCGTGTTTCACCTTGCGCGGAACGACGCTGTCCGCGATGCCCGATGCAGAATATCGAGCCGCACAGCTGTACGGCCTCTAGAGCAGATCCACACGGACCCTTGCGCAGCGACGGTACCTCCCCGGCACGACCTTCCCCGGCTCTATCACCTTCTGGAGAGAGAGAGAGCAAGAGGGAAAAAGGGGGAGGCTAATCCTCTCCTTTAAGCCTTAATGCTTGATTAGCTTAAAGGGTTGGAAGAGAAGAGTTCGAATGAACTCACGTAGGATGCTATATATAGAGTTTGGTCATTTTCTAAAAGGGCTCCAAAAGACTAAAATTATATATATATCCTATCTACTATTATACATATGTATTAAGCTCCATTTACACTCCTTTCTAAAAGGAATTAAATAGAAATAATACATACATTTGTATAATAATAATCTGTCACCCAAGAATCCATTGTGTGTGATCCTCTAGGCCCATAGTCACTCTAGTTTAAGGCCCATTAACTTCTAATTCCCAATTAGAAGAAAATTAAATGTATTCTTCGCTTCTACTAGAGCTGAAGAATAGTTTAATTTATTCTGAACCTTTGATCACGTTGGGTCAAGCAAATCCGCGTGATCCTAAAGGACACCGGGTTTAAAACCAGCCTGTCTGGA
Organism: Amorphophallus konjac; assembly: GCA_022559845.1. NCBI lineage: Eukaryota > Viridiplantae > Streptophyta > Magnoliopsida > Alismatales > Araceae > Amorphophallus > Amorphophallus konjac. Next base: position 460,719,884 of record CM040122.1, on the reverse strand, counting down.
ACCTGTGAGTCCACAGTTACCGCATCGATTTAATCCCTCGCTCCTTCTATGAGTCTGGTACGATCGAGGGTATGATTTCTGTCAAACCCCATGATCGTGCCATTTGATTATGACCTCCTTAAAGTGTATGACGTCCATTCTAAACGAACTCACACGACCCTGGCCAGGGATTTAACGGAGCGTCAATGTCATGACCCATTAACTGTCTGATATATACCCGACAGTGAGCGATCCCTTTTGGACCATTGATGATCTTCACACGTATCCTGGAGTGGTTAACGACTCGGCAACTCATGACTTATGGTTAAAGTCACTTAGCCAAGTGATTAAACCATTCCAATCCTCGTGTAAGATCCGATCAATGCCTCAGGTCAAAGGACCAACGATGCTACTGAGACAATTGGATCTTCAGTTGACATTAGGTATAATCAACCATCTGAAGATCCAATAGCGGATCAGTTCAGTGTACATCCTCCAAGGACATACACCTACACATATGTGTTGGTGCCCCGCACCAATGACCATGAGATTGGTCACTGACACATCATGTGTACTGGTTTAATAGGTAATCAAAGTCCCCGAGTGATTACCCTCCAACCAAGAACAGTTTAAGGCATGTGTACATGTAAAGTCAATCTCATGTTCGAGATCCCATCTCGAGCTGACTTTACAACCACATATCCTAGGGACAACGTAAAGTAACACAATCGCATATTTACGCTCAAACACCACTTTATTAATAATGAACAAGATCGTACATATATCAGGTCTACCCGACCCTAAATTGGCCTGTAGCACACCAACACTAACAGCCCACACCTCTCCCCCTCACACACATACCGGTTGTTCAACCCCGGGCGGCTTGTTCGACCGTCCGGGGTCGAACACGCTATTCTAATTCAAAAAATAAAGAGGCCCTTAAAGTAAGGACTAATGGAATAAGGTTACCGGGCCTATTCCATATGTGGCCCATGGGTTCCAATTATGGGTAGGGGCCTAATTAAGTCAAAACCCTAGACTAATCCATCCTCTGTATATAAGCACCCTAGGTTGTGACTCTCCATAGAGGTTACATGCATTTAGGCTCAATATGTAAGATAACGTATGGCTGGAGCGATTAGAAAACGCAACAGAAATTAATTTTTTTCGCTCCACCCAAAGATCGACCAGCAATCATTGCTCAGATTGATAGATCACTTATGATGCACAAAACTAAACAAGGGTTTCGTGCGCTATATCTTGGGTGAGATTTGGATCTCATGACCGACTGAAAACGAGGATCATCTGTGGATCTGAGACATGCACATGATCGCCCTCTAGACGTATGCACATGAGCTTTTCGTGAATTGGATCTCTTCTTCATCATGAAGAACTCTTCTTCATGATCTCCAAGTCTTCTTCTACTTCTTCTTCTCAAGAGAGAAAGGGGGAGAGAGAGTGTAACGACCTGGAATCCGAGTACCAGAAAGTAACTGGTACGACCCGAATCCTGACTCACCAACCATGAGCCACAGGACTCGGAAGGTTAGAATTAGTGTCATGGGAGTGTATGAGAATCTACAATGAACGCAGTAATAAAATGCAGAAATTAGAACTTATATTTATAAACAGATTTATATATTTTTTCATAGTTTATAGTCCATATGTACAAGTCCAACAAGTACAGCTCAACAAAAGAAAAGTACAAAGCCTTTGGAGCATATCCCGGCTAGCGAAGACTGGCGACACTAGAACTCTGAAGGAGCTGCTCAAGGCCTCTGGGCCACGTGGAGGCACTCCAAACCTGAAAAGAAAAAGGGGTGAACTTAATATCATTGGCTTAGTAGGGATCCTGCTTATCCCCACCACAACAATAACAGTAAACAACAAGAACAATAATAGTATTAGCGGCATCAAGAAAGGCAACAATAACAATAACAATAACAATAGTAGTAACTGCAGTACCAAAAGTAGCAACGATAGTGATCGGAGGAAACACAACACTCTAAGCTACTCCTAATCTCAGTGGAAACACTTGGACCTCAAGGTTGGAAGTGCTGAACCAACGGCAACCCACGGCTACGCTACTGGGAAGGATCTACGACACCTTTGTCGTGAAGGCCCGTCCATACTGATGGAAGCCACAGCCTAGACTACACAGTCGAAGGTGCAACCTCCACTCTCGGGAGGACTACGACCTCAAAGCCGGAGAAATCTCGGTCAAGAACCAAGAGGGCAGCCATGATCTCGCCGTCGTGTAAGCTCAACCTCAACTATCGGGAGGGCCACGACAGCACTGTCGGTATCTCTACCTTGGCCGGCCGTCTCTCACGTCTCACGCAGACAGCCCACACCCTGTCCTCGAATGGGGCGGAGACACACTCACACACCACTCCCTGCGACTGGCTAGGGTCCCTGCCTCTGCGCCCATCAGCACGGCTGTGTCCTGCAACCTGACATGGGGTACGGACCCCTACATCCGCCAGCGACGTACACTTGTCCCAACTAAGGCACTTTACGCTCTAGGCTGTCCTCCCCTCTACTATACGAGCGTTGTGCACACCGGCTGTCCTGGCCGGGTCCATCCATGAAATGCCCCCAAGGCAGAACTATGGTACAACAGTATACCCGTAGTCTCATGGAAACCATCGAAGTGCCCACAACGCTCTCAAAACTGAGTAGAATATGGCCCCAGGCCGTGGCACAAGATCGGACCTAAACCACCCAAAATCGGCCCGAACTACTCACGCCCACACGTCCCTCGAGTCGGCACACAAAGTCGACTAAAAGCCTAGAAATACTGACCCCAAATAACACACCTAAGAACACTCAACGGGAAAACCTCATACTCAAAGACACCCAAAAATAGAACATTGAGTCACCGCACCCCGGTGACCTCAATTTCAAATGTTGTCGGCTTGGGACGGTCCATTACTAAGTATATTTCAACCCCAAAATCATTAACTATCAACCCCGGGGCGAACGATGCATCATACGGCCCAAAAAGGGGGGCCCGGACTGAAAACAAGTCGACCAACCCACAGGGTCGGTCGACCAACACCCAGGGTCGGTTGACCAACCTATATGGTCGGTCGACTAGTGCACTGGTCGGTAGACCGACCAGGCACAACGGTCGACCGGTGCAGGCACCCTACTGCCTACACCGCAGTTAGGTGGACCGATCCAACCGATCGGTCGACCGATTCCGATCGGGAACCGACGGAACCCCACCGCGGGGTGCCCGTCCACGCCCCATTTGACCCCGGTCGAAGGGGAAAACATCGGGGACCTTTCCCCGGGTCTCAAACCACCCAATGCATGAATTAACAAGAAAATGCCGCTCGATCCGGCGGAAATTGTCACTCGTCCCAAAACATGATTTTTTCCCATAACAAAAAGAAAACCCACTCTTCCTTGCCCAAATCGGCTAAAAATCGTGATAGGATCACACAAGAAGGTTAGGAATCCGTCCCCCTACCTCTTACGAAGAAACCACGAAGAATGGATGATGATCCACGCTCAAAATGCCGCGATTCCCGTGGCCAGTTCACGAAACCCGCGAAACGCCTCGCCGCTCTCCATCGCCCAACGCTTGCTCTCGTCTGCGCCGATCGTCGCCCACACCGCATTTCTACCTCTCCTCCATGCCACCGTCGGCCGCCGGGGGTGAAGGAGGAGGAGAGAGTGAGAACGTGGGAGAGAAAGGGAGAACGGGAGAGAGGGTGAGGGAGGGTAACGAGAGAGGGAGAAAAGGAAAGGGGGAGGGGGTTTTTAAAAGAATTTTTTATTTTATTTCCTTTTTCTTTTACCCCCCTTTTTTAATTAGAAAATTTCAATGACTCCAGAAAACCTCGAAAAATACATTCTGACTCTAAAAAATTCTAGAAAAAGGCTAGGCCGCTCCACGCACCGTCACGGACCCGAAATAATTCACATGAGCACCACCAAAGGGTCTGAAAAAATAATATAAAAGTCTGAAACCCACTCGGACACGATCTGCAACCCGCGAAAACCCGATCCGAAAATCTGGGACGTTACAGAGAGAGGTGCCAAGGTAGGACGTGACCTTGAGATCTGTGCCCTAGAAGGGGACAACTTAGAAGGAGAGAGAGGAAGGTGGCCAGAGAGAGGTTGTGACTACTGAGAGTCCAATCTCTCAACCGATCCCCTATATTATAGCCATCCACCCTTTTTAGATAATTATGCAACTAATTAGGTAATCATTTAATTACTTGGATAATTCTAACTCTTGAAAAGTTTTCGCGAAAGTCTGGTCCACTTAAAGCTATTTGTGTGTGACCCTTTAGGCCCTATTATTGCATTAGTAGTGAGCTATTAAATTACTAACCTCCTTTAACATTATTCATGAAAATAATTAAACTCTTTAATTATTTTTTTATTAAATTAATCACCACATGACTAATTAATCCTGCTCACCAATCATGGCTAACACTCAGCAACGGGTCATGACCCACGGACAATAAGGGAATTCCAAATCCACTTAGAACTTTTATATCATCAATTACCGTGCAATTATAATCCTTCACTCACACAATGTCTTAGATTAGAAACGAAGTATGATAATGCTGTCAATGCTTCATAATTATATGATCTAATAGTTTATATCTTAAACGGCTAAACCAAAACTCATTTTCGATTTGTCAATGAACCCAGGCCTGAGATTTTTCCCAGATATGATTATATAGGATATTCTCTCTCCAAAATATTACGAGTGAGTGATCGCCTATTGACCACACAATCACCTTCATGTAAATCACACAACACCCAATTATCTAATTGTACTGGCCCTCTAAGAAGATCCATAAACTAGACATCAAAATACAGTGCTCCTCACATAAGATGTCTTTGGTGTCTCACGTCCAAAGATCAATTGCACCACTGTGACACTGAACCTCCTGACTGAGAGTTAGATATTATTGGCCATTTAGGAGTTCAGAACAGATCAGTTCGGTGAACTCATGCTCTAATGAGCACCTACACACGCACATTAGTGTCTCCGCACAAGTGATTGTGAGATCAGCCACCCTTTTCATATAAGCATGTGTCATGCGTGCCAGTCTATCTAGATAGTTGATGTCATGTCTCAATTATCCTATGATTAAGAACTTTTTAAAATTGTTGTTAAAAGAAGTATTATCTCACTATCATAATCTCATTATGATTAACACTCTATGATAACAATTCAAGAACTTCATTAAGAGTTGTATCATCACATGAAACAACACGCCATAATGAATAAATTGCTATTTCAATAAATGAGAATTCAGATACAAATAAACCATAAATAGGCTTCTAGGACATATTGTAATATCCCGGACCTTTCGGATCCTTCTTCGTGGGTCCCGGATCTAGTTTTCGGAGCGTCCGGCTCCGTTGTGTCCGAAATTTCGTTTCGGACATCTTTCGTGTTCGGATCGGCGCGATCCGGAGTCGTTTCGGAGGCCCGGAGACGTTCCGCGGCTTTTTCCGCGCGTGTTTTCCGATTTCCGGTGTGTGTTTCGGCTTTTTCTTCGGACGCTCGCTGCGGGCGAACCGGGCAGTTCCCCGAGGCACGAGTGGTACCGTTGCGATCGGTGCGTTCCGAGGATTCCGGAAATGTATTTTTCTAATTTTCGGTATTTTTCCGAAAAATCGGATTTTCTATATATTCCCATTTTCTTTTCTTTTCTTTTCTTTTTCTTCTTTTCTCTTTTCTTCTTCTTCCTTCCTCTCTCTCCCTCACGCGACCGTGGCCGGCTCTCTCCCTCCTTCTCTCCCGTTCGACCGTGCCGACCCCCGTTCCGGCTGCAGACGGCGGCGGTGCGACGGCGCGAGGACGTGGGTGACGTGGTGGCGATCGTGCGGGCATACGGCGAGCGTGGGAGGCGTGGAGAGGCGAGATTCTAGCGGCGTTCTTCGCGACTTCGAGCTCGGATCGGAGCGTTTCGTCGCGGACCGGAGGTAGGGTGACGTTCCTTAGCCTCATGTCTTCCTTCCCCGTGAGTTTCAGCTCGAGACGAGGTCGAGAGGGGTTTATTTTGAGCCGGGAAGGGTCGATCATGCCGCGGGGTGAGTTCGTCCGATCCATCGTTTTGAGCCCCGATTTCACGGTTTAAGGGCGTAGGAGCATGCTAGGGGGCTTGGGGGTTCTTCTCTCGCCATTTCCCCCTCCGTGGGGTTTGTTTTGAGGCCGATTGGGCGATTCCGGTGAGGTTCGCCATTTTCTCGCCGGTGAGCGATGTGCGGTCGAACCAGTGGCCGCACAACCCCTATGCGGTTCCGTTCGGACCGTTCATCGGCTCGGCGCGCTTTGGGTGAGGCTTGGCGCGCAGTGGGCTTGAGCGGTCTATCGTGGGACCGCATATCCTAATGTGCGGCCCCACAGCTACCGCCCAACCCCAAGGGTTTTGACCGTTGGTTGTGACCGTTGTGCAGTGCTCTGGGATGTGCGGCCAGGAGCTGACCGCATAACCCCTTGCACGGCCAGGTGCTGGCCGTACATCCCCTAGCGCTATGGTTGGATGTGCGGTCTGGCCCTGACCGCACAACACCTGAACGGCTAAGCCGTAGCCGCCCTTCCCCAAGTGCGGCTAAGGACTAACCGTCCAGGCTTTTTACCGTTGGGAGACGAGCGGCCAGTAGGTGACCGTTCCTCACCCGCGTGCGGTCAAGAGTTGGCCGCACATCTGTTTGAACGGTCCTGTGTTGGCCGTTTATCCGTCGTTTGGACCCTGGGTGGAACGGTCCTGATATGACCGTTCTAATCCTTGTGCGGTCCCTGTGTGACCGCACATCCCTGAGCGGCCCAGTGTGGACCGTTCAAGGGTACGGGTTGCGTCGGTGTGTCTCTCGTCGTACAGAGTGTACCGGGAGATGTTGTTGTCAGCTGGTCACCGTGCGTCGGTGTTGGTACAAGGAGCGTTCCTCGTACCTGCAGTTGCACCGTTGTTTTCCGAGACTTGAGAGTCTACTCCTTCTGTGACCCTCCACTAGTCGTAGCCTACTAGTACGCGTGTGCTAGTCGCACCAGGGAGTGGTGTACGGGCTGACCTTTAGAGACGGTTTGTGGACCGGTTACCGTTGGGCCCCACGTCTTGCAGCCAGAGTCCGGCTGAGGGGAAAACCGGTCAGAGGGCCAGACCAGGGACGCGCGGTCTGTGTGTGCACACGTGGTTGGGGGCGGTTGGACCCACGTCGACGGGCGTGACCCCAGCTAGTCACTTGTTGTAGTTACTTGTACGGTGTTTGCGCCTCGGGTAGGACCTACCATGTCAGGCGGTTCACCTGCGGTGCGGTGTAAGACGTCAGGGGACGCTACCGGCTGTGCTTCTAGTGGGTGGTACTCCTGTTGAGTACGGAGTGTCAGACTGTCAGTCGTGTGTTTCCGACCTTCGGGTTTTGACGGTTCGACCGTTGAGTTTCGGTCTTCTCGTACCGTGGCACGTGTGTCGGTTTGCGTGCCGTTAGGGTCTAGTTCTGTAGAGTACAGGGCTTTCCTTTCCGAGGTACCTTTCTACCGCTAGAGTAGTGGTTTCTCGTTTTTCGAGGTAGGGTTCGAGTGATCCCTACTGAGTCTTGTTCCGAGACTCATTCCCTGCGTGTTTTCACCGTGTTTCAGGTGAGGCGCCACCTTCGGGGAGCGTGTCAGGAGCGCAGCGGAAGCGTGGTGCGGGTGCCCAGAGGTAGTGCCAGAGGTCAGAGCCGGGGGATGCCCCGTGTAGCTGTACTTTTCTTTCTTGTCACTGTACTAGTCGTGGACTACTGTTGCTGTTGTTGTTATTTTATTGTGGACCATGTAAAATGTTAATTCATTTCCTGCTTAATATCATAACTGTTTAATTTCTGCAATTATTTGTGATGCTTGTGTAGTTTCCACACCATCCTTTTAACCCTTCCGAGTCTTCGGGCTCGTGGGTGGCGGTGCGAGTCTCGGGTTATCGGGCCTTCCCGGTAATCGGATTCTCGGGTCGTTACAGCTGGTATCAGAGCGCGGTTGTGGAATTACATGAGAATCATAGGTAATTGTATTGGTCCACTAGTCCACAACGATGATGTACATGTGACGCTGGCATGGGGCACCGCGTGTTTTATTCTGACCTTCCGTTTCTGAGTTTTCTGTCTTGTGCTTAAGGAGCGAGGATGGCGCCGAGGAGGAGTTCTCGCTCTCAGCAGGGGCAGTCGGCTGGAGGCCAGGAGATCCAGCAGGGGGTCCAGAGGGACCAGGAGGAGCATAGCAGAGTTCCGGGAGCTACCGAGGCCGCGGATGCTGCGAGGGCTCCGGGGGCCGAGGGTTTTCTCCGTGGCATGTACCATCTCATGGCTCAGCAGTTCGGCGGAGAGGCCGGTGAGGGCTCGTCAGTCAGGGGTGGGCCAGGCCGAGCAGTGAGGGATTTCATGCAGTTTCATCCACCTTACTTTAGCGGCCAGGCAGACCCTGATGCGGCTCGTGATTGGCTTGATGAGATGGAGCGGGTGTTCAGTTCTGCAAAGAGTGCTGTCGAGGACAGAGTGGTGTTGGCCTACAACCAGTTGCAGGGTACGGCTCGGAGGTGGTGGTCTTCCGAGTGGAAGACGTCCTTTCAGCTTCGTCCGCTTGAGCAGATCGAGTGGGATGACTTTGTCAGTGCTTTCGAGCGTACGTACTGTCCAGATATTGTTGCTACGCAGCGGATGCGGGAGTTTCTGGAGCTGGTGCAGGGTGACATGTCCGTGTTGCAGTACAGGGCCCGATTTGTCGAGCTGGGTCGGTACGCACCTCATATCATGGAGCATGAGAGGGTGAGGACGACGCAGTTTGTGCAGGGCTTGAGGCTGGAGCTGAGGCACCATCTGATCGCGAATGGGGCCACTGATCTCGAGACGGCGTCTCGTGTTGCGATTTCCTTGGAGATGGATATGCAGAGGACTCGAGGACCGATCAGCCAGGGGCAGTCTGTGTCAGGTCGCAGCCAGCAGTCGGCTACTCAGCAGCAGGGTTTCTTTCAGTCTGCGTCGGGTGGTTCAGGAGTACCGGCATCGGCAGCTTCGGTGACAGGATCTGCGTCCTTTGGCTCGAAGGTCAAGAAGTTCTTCAAGAAGGGGTTCGGCAAGAAGAAGTCCAAGGATCAGGGGCAGGCTTCATCGGGCAGTGTGCAGCAGCCGTTTCCTTTGCAGCGACAGGGATCGGTGGGTGGATCGCGAGGACCTTGTCCACGGTGTAGTGGGACCCACCCAGGCAGGCAGTGCACGGCGCCGATCATCTGTTTTCGGTGTGACCAGCCAGGGCACATGGCGCGCGACTGTCCTCAGAGGCCGCCGCAGCAGCAGGTTTCCCAGCAGCAGCAGCAGCAGGGACAGTATCCGCCGCTACCCAGGTCAGCTAGTGTGGGAGGCAGGCAGAGAGCTCGTGGCCAGATCACGCACTTGACCAGGGCAGAGGCAATGGCGTCGCAGCTCGTGGAAGGTACCGTTCAGATTTTGGGTTGTGCGGCTCGGGTTTTATTTGATTCTGGCGCGTCTCATTCGTTCATTTCGGAGGATTTCGCGTCGAGCGTCGAGGAGCCGGTGACCCAGTTGTCCTGTGATTTGGCTGTGGAGTTGCCTTCGGGTGACTTTATGGTCACTCCGTATTGCTTCGACCAGGTTCCGGTGTGGATCGATGGGCGGAGTATGCCAGGCAGGTTGTATGCGTTGCAGCTTTGGGATTACGACGTGATTCTAGGCATGGATTGGCTCGAGACTCATGGAGCGGTGGTGGATTGTGGGATGAAGAGGGTCTACTTCCAACATCCGAGCAAGAGGACCTTCTATTTCCAAGGTATCCGTTCCGCCTCTTCTCGATTTCTTATCTCTGCTATTCGAGCCCGTCGATTGCTTGATTCAGGTTGCCAGGGTTTTCTCGCGTCAGTGGTTGTGTCTGACCGGATGGAGCCGAATGTCGAGGACATTGCGGTGGTGTGCGAGTTTCCCGATGTTTTTCCTGAGGAGTTGCCTGGATTACCTCCCCAGCGGGAGATCGATTTCGTGATCGAGGTTGTACCTGGTACGGGACCTTTGGCGAAGGCTCCCTACCGTATGGCCCCCGCTGAGTTGAGGGAGTTGAGGGCGCAGTTGCAGGAACTGTTGGCCAAGGGGTACATTCGTCCGAGCTTTTCCCCTTGGGGTGCGCCCGTGTTGTTCGTGAAGAAGAAGGACGGTAGTCTGCGGCTATGCATTGACTATCGGCAGCTGAATGACGTGACCATTAAGAACAAGTATCCATTGCCGCGGATTGATGATTTGTTCGACCAGCTTCAGTCTGCGCGAGTGTTCTCGCGGATTGATTTGCGGTCCGGTTACTATCAGCTGAGAATTCGCGAGTCCGATGTGGAGAAGACTGCGTTCAGTACGAGGTACGGGCATTATGAGTTTCTGGTGATGCCGTTTGGGCTCACCAATGCCCCAGCAGCCTTCATGGACTTGATGCAGAGGGTGTTCCACCCGTATTTGGACCAGTTCGTGGTCATTTTCGTGGATGACATCCTTGTTTATTCGCGGTCTGCTGAGGAGCATGCGTACCATTTGGGTGTGGTGCTGCAGACGTTGCGAGATCACCAGTTGTATGCGAAGCTCAGCAAGTGCGAGTTTTGGCTCAGCGAGGTGCACTTTCTGGGGCACGTGATTTCTGGTGATGGCATTTCCGTGGATCCCGCCAAGGTCGAGGCTGTGATGCAATGGCCGAGGCCGAGGTCGGTGACGGAGATCCGGAGTTTCTTGGGGCTTGCGGGTTATTATCGCCGGTTTATCCAGGATTTTTCCCGCATTGCGACCCCGATGACGAGGCTCACGCGGAAGGATGTGCCTTTCGTCTGGTCCGAGGAGTGTGAGCAGAGCTTTAGGGAACTGAAGAGATTGCTCACCTCGGCTCCGGTGTTGGTTTTGCCTTCTGGATCGGGAGGTTTTGTGGTGTGTACAGATGCTTCCGGCGTCGGATTGGGTGCTGTTCTGATGCAGCATGGTAGAGTGGTGGCTTATGCATCTCGGCAGCTAAAGCCCCATGAGGAGAACTACCCTACCCATGACCTTGAGTTGGCGGCAGTGATCTTCGCGCTGAAGATCTGGAGGCATTATCTGTACGGTGAGAAGTTCGAGGTGTTCACTGACCATCAGAGTTTGAGGTATGTGTTCTCGCAGAGAGATCTGAACCTCAGACAAAGGCGTTGGATGGAGTTCATGAAGGACTATGACTTCACCCTGTCTTATCAGCCGGGCAGGATGAATGTCGTCGCCGATGCCTTGAGTAGGAAGGTCGTGATCAGTACCTTGATGCTGAGGAAGTGGAGGCTCTGGGAACAGGTGCCCGAAGTATCTTTCAGGCTCAAGATTCCCCAGAAGCCAGGGTTGGCAGTGCTTGCGAGTCTGACTGTCACTCCTGCTATTCGTCGTCAGGTGACAGAGGCTCAGCATGCGGACCCTGAGTTGCCCCGGATTCTTGCGATGGCTGATGTGGAGCTCGGCGAGGACGGTGCTGCGAGGTTTCGTGGCAGGCTGTACGTCCCAGCGGAGGAGCAGGTTCGTCGTGCGGTGTTACGCGAGGCTCATGGGAGCAGGTACACTGTGCACCCGGGTGCGACGAAGATGTATCGGAACTTGCGGAGGCAGTTCTGGTGGCCTGGCATGAAGAGAGATGTTGCCGAATTTGTGGCCAGGTGCCTGATCTGTCAGCAAGTGAAGGCGGAGCATCAGCGACCAGGCGGTACTCTCCAGCCCTTGGATGTTCCTGCTTGGAAGTGGGACCATGTGACCACGGATTTTGTGGTGGGGTTGCCCAGAACCCCGACTGGGCAGGACAGTATTTGGTTGCTGGTGGATCGGCTGACGAAGGTGACGCGGTTGCTACCGGTCAAAGTCAGCTGGAGCGTGCCTAAGTTGGCTCGTCTTTATGTGGAGCGGATCGTGCCGTTGCATGGGGTTCCCATTTCGATCGTGTCGGATCGGGATCCGCGCTTCACTTCTGGATTCTGGAGGAGTTTCCAGCGAGCTCTTGGCACGGAGTTGGCATTTAGCTCGGCGTATCATCCACAGTCAGATGGTCAGTCTGAGAGGACCATTCAGACTTTGGAGGACATGCTGAGATCCTGCTGCCTGGAGTGGCAGGGGAGTTGGATTCATCACCTACCGTTAGTGGAGTTTGCCTATAACAACAGCTTTCATTCGAGCATCGGCATGGCTCCTTATGAGGCATTGTATGGGCGTCCTTGTCGGACTCCACTTGATTGGTTTGAGGTGGGTGAGCGTGTTTTGACGGGACCGGAATTGGTGCAGCAATGTGTGGATGTTGTGCACCTGGTTCGTCAGAACATGTTGGCGGCCCAGAGTCGGCAGAAGAGCTATGCTGACCGTAGGCGGCAGCCCCTCGAGTTCGCCGTGGGCGATCATGTGTTCTTGAGAGTTTCTCCGATGAAGGGGGTGATGCGGTTTGGACGGCGTGGGAAGCTGAGTCCCCGCTATATTGGTCCTTTCGCGATTGTGGAGCGCATCGGTGAGGTTGCTTACCGGTTGCAGTTACCCTCTGAGTTGGCGTCGGTGCATGACGTGTTCCACGTCTCTATGTTGCGGAAGTATATGCCCGATGACTCTCATGTGCTCGAGTTTTCCGTTTGGCCTGAGGTGACTCCAGATCTTTCTCTCCCAGAGTTTCCGATCCGCGTGGAGGATAGGCGAGAGCAGCGCCTGCGGAACAAGGTTATTCCCTTGGTCAAGGTCGTGTGGCAACGACACTCTGGTGGTGAGGCTTCGTGGGAACGTGAGGACGAGATGCGTCAGCAGTTCCCGTATCTGTTTGAGTGAGTCTTCCTCTTCTTTCCCCTTGGGTTGTTCTCAATTTCGAGGACGAAATTCCTTAAGGGGGGAGGGCTGTAATATCCCGGACCTTTCGGATCCTTCTTCGTGGGTCCCGGATCTAGTTTTCGGAGCGTCCGGCTCCGTTGTGTCCGAAATTTCGTTTCGGACATCTTTCGTGTTCGGATCGGCGCGATCCGGAGTCGTTTCGGAGGCCCGGAGGCGTTCCGCGGCTTTTTCCGCGCGTGTTTTCCGATTTCCGGTGTGTGTTTCGGCTTTTTCTTCGGACGCTCGCTGCGGGCGAACCGGGCAGTTCCCCGAGGCACGAGTGGTACCGTTGCGATCGGTGCGTTCCGAGGATTCCGGAAATGTATTTTTCTAATTTTCGGTATTTTTCCGAAAAATCGGATTTTCTATATATTCCCATTTTCTTTTCTTTTCTTTTTCTTCTTTTCTCTTTTCTTCTTCTTCCTTCCTCTCTCTCCCTCACGCGACCGTGGCCGGCTCTCTCCCTCCTTCTCTCCCGTTCGACCGTGCCGACCCCCGTTCCGGCTGCAGACGGCGGCGGTGCGACGGCGCGAGGACGTGGGTGACGTGGTGGCGATCGTGCGGGCATACGGCGAGCGTGGGAGGCGTGGAGAGGCGAGATTCTAGCGGCGTTCTTCGCGACTTCGAGCTCGGATCGGAGCGTTTCGTCGCGGACCGGAGGTAGGGTGACGTTCCTTAGCCTCATGTCTTCCTTCCCCGTGAGTTTCAGCTCGAGACGAGGTCGAGAGGGGTTTATTTTGAGCCGGGAAGGGTCGATCATGCCGCGGGGTGAGTTCGTCCGATCCATCGTTTTGAGCCCCGATTTCACGGTTTAAGGGCGTAGGAGCATGCTAGGGGGCTTGGGGGTTCTTCTCTCGCCATTTCCCCCTCCGTGGGGTTTGTTTTGAGGCCGATTGGGCGATTCCGGTGAGGTTCGCCATTTTCTCGCCGGTGAGCGATGTGCGGTCGAACCAGTGGCCGCACAACCCCTATGCGGTTCCGTTCGGACCGTTCATCGGCTCGGCGCGCTTTGGGTGAGGCTTGGCGCGCAGTGGGCTTGAGCGGTCTATCGTGGGACCGCATATCCTAATGTGCGGCCCCACAGCTACCGCCCAACCCCAAGGGTTTTGACCGTTGGTTGTGACCGTTGTGCAGTGCTCTGGGATGTGCGGCCAGGAGCTGACCGCATAACCCCTTGCACGGCCAGGTGCTGGCCGTACATCCCCTAGCGCTATGGTTGGATGTGCGGTCTGGCCCTGACCGCACAACACCTGAACGGCTAAGCCGTAGCCGCCCTTCCCCAAGTGCGGCTAAGGACTAACCGTCCAGGCTTTTTACCGTTGGGAGACGAGCGGCCAGTAGGTGACCGTTCCTCACCCGCGTGCGGTCAAGAGTTGGCCGCACATCTGTTTGAACGGTCCTGTGTTGGCCGTTTATCCGTCGTTTGGACCCTGGGTGGAACGGTCCTGATATGACCGTTCTAATCCTTGTGCGGTCCCTGTGTGACCGCACATCCCTGAGCGGCCCAGTGTGGACCGTTCAAGGGTACGGGTTGCGTCGGTGTGTCTCTCGTCGTACAGAGTGTACCGGGAGATGTTGTTGTCAGCTGGTCACCGTGCGTCGGTGTTGGTACAAGGAGCGTTCCTCGTACCTGCAGTTGCACCGTTGTTTTCCGAGACTTGAGAGTCTACTCCTTCTGTGACCCTCCACTAGTCGTAGCCTACTAGTACGCGTGTGCTAGTCGCACCAGGGAGTGGTGTACGGGCTGACCTTTAGAGACGGTTTGTGGACCGGTTACCGTTGGGCCCCACGTCTTGCAGCCAGAGTCCGGCTGAGGGGAAAACCGGTCAGAGGGCCAGACCAGGGACGCGCGGTCTGTGTGTGCACACGTGGTTGGGGGCGGTTGGACCCACGTCGACGGGCGTGACCCCAGCTAGTCACTTGTTGTAGTTACTTGTACGGTGTTTGCGCCTCGGGTAGGACCTACCATGTCAGGCGGTTCACCTGCGGTGCGGTGTAAGACGTCAGGGGACGCTACCGGCTGTGCTTCTAGTGGGTGGTACTCCTGTTGAGTACGGAGTGTCAGACTGTCAGTCGTGTGTTTCCGACCTTCGGGTTTTGACGGTTCGACCGTTGAGTTTCGGTCTTCTCGTACCGTGGCACGTGTGTCGGTTTGCGTGCCGTTAGGGTCTAGTTCTGTAGAGTACAGGGCTTTCCTTTCCGAGGTACCTTTCTACCGCTAGAGTAGTGGTTTCTCGTTTTTCGAGGTAGGGTTCGAGTGATCCCTACTGAGTCTTGTTCCGAGACTCATTCCCTGCGTGTTTTCACCGTGTTTCAGGTGAGGCGCCACCTTCGGGGAGCGTGTCAGGAGCGCAGCGGAAGCGTGGTGCGGGTGCCCAGAGGTAGTGCCAGAGGTCAGAGCCGGGGGATGCCCCGTGTAGCTGTACTTTTCTTTCTTGTCACTGTACTAGTCGTGGACTACTGTTGCTGTTGTTGTTATTTTATTGTGGACCATGTAAAATGTTAATTCATTTCCTGCTTAATATCATAACTGTTTAATTTCTGCAATTATTTGTGATGCTTGTGTAGTTTCCACACCATCCTTTTAACCCTTCCGAGTCTTCGGGCTCGTGGGTGGCGGTGCGAGTCTCGGGTTATCGGGCCTTCCCGGTAATCGGATTCTCGGGTCGTTACACATATAAATTAATATCTTTCACAATAGAGAGAGGAAACTAGGGAGCGTTGCGAGGGGTCACGCGGCTCTTCATCTGGATGTTCGTGATTGCCGTCGTCTTCCTCATCCTCACCGTCTTCCTCATCCTCGTCGTGAGTGTGTGTGGACAAGATATCTTCCGCCGCAGGTATGCTTAAGATCTCAACATGTGGCTTCACGAGATCCTTTAGACTCTCAAGACAGATACCAGCCATGGCTTTGTTGCTTAGATGCAAATGGGAAGACATGTGTGGATACGTGTTAATGTGTGCTTTCTAACATGTCTTGAAAAAGCTTTTGCCCATTATAGGTAGGGGCAAGATTCTTAAATAATGGATGTGTCTACACACATCCTCATTCTTCATGGTGAAGTAATGCACTTTCATTACATGATCCCAGTACCTACTAGGGAGTGATTTGTGTTTTATTTGTGCGTTGTATATATAGTTCATCTCTCATAAGGATGTATTCTTAATCGATCAGTCCTAATCCACTCACAATAGGATGTAATCCCAATCAATCAGTCCTAACCCACTTCCGTCCCACAACATCTGGCAGGCACTGGGAGAATTGAAGAGAATCCGGACACGAAGACCCATAAATGTGCCAACCCATTGGAACCCCATCGCTCCTGCATCAGGCTTAGAGACAAATGAGTCTTGATCTTGATACAATCCGCTTGCAATACTAAATGCATGTCAAATAATTATCTCACCTGTCCTGCATTATGCTGTTGGTTTCTAGGCAAACTCATGGGCCGGGGTGTCTCCATTTCACACAACTGAAACAACCAAAACACCCCTTTTGCTCACCTCATTTGAGGTTTCATAGATAGAAAGGAGACACTGGAGGAGAGAAGAAGAGAAGGTGCTCTGAAGAAGTAACGTAAAGGGCTGGCAGAGTAACAGAATATATAATTGATAAAGGTTTGCTGGAGTGTAGCATCATGGCAAGGTTCTGAAGTGATAGTGGAATCCAGAAGATTACGTCCAATAATGATAACAGATTCTAGAGATTACAAAAAAAAAACCCACTTTCTCTGCTGTACCGTACGTTAAAACTGCACAAAGATGAACAAGATATGCAGTCTTTGGAAGCTTCTCCATCAATAGTTATATATATGGACATGTCCTTGGCCAAAGGTTAACTAGCAGATCAAGAGCTGCATTTAAGGGTCAATATAATAGCTCTTCGTCTCATTGGCCTAGGAAAATGCCAATCAAAGAAGTTAATGAGCCACGAATTTGAAGACACAAAGCATATATATATATATATATATATATATATATGTAGGCTCAGAGGTTAATGCTGGTTGGCAAGACAGGTTCTAATTACTTGGTGTTTTCCTTTTCACATGTCACTGCTTACTCTAGAAAGAGAATATTAGGCCCCCTCTGTCCCCTTGGACCTAATAACCATTGATTCTGTGGCAAGCTTACCTGGACTTTGTGTTAACTCATGCTGGACAGAAGATTACCCTGGGTGATCAAAATAACCAAGAAGCACGTTGACACTCGCGCGACATATCAAAGGTGATCTTGCTAGATTTTCAACATCCGTGCTGTCTTTCCAAGTCTTGATAGGCCAAGTTTCTGATCAACATCCAAAAATCCCAGATGCGTGAAACTCTTCCTTTCTTTCAGTGTCATCAACCATAAAAGATCGATCTGTGGCGCCCCCAGCCAGTGTCCTCAATTATCCCAAGTAATATATAAATGCCTCTTCCAAATCAAACAACAACTACCAAATTTCTGATCAACATCCGTGCTGTCTTTCCAAGTCTTGATAGGCCAAGTTTCTGATCAACATCCAAAAATCCCAGATGCGTGAAACTCTTCCTTTCTTTCAGTGTCATCAACCATAAAAGATCGATCTGTGGCGCCCCCAGCCAGTGTCCTCAATTATCCCAAGTAATATATAAATGCCTCTTCCAAATCAAACAACAACTACCAAATGCGATCTCCCCAACTCTGCACCTCTCGGTATCCATACATGTATCAAAAACCAGAACAATAAAAAAGATGAGGCACGAAATAATATATATAGCCAAGAAAGCAAAAGCTTTGATTAGGATGTTTATGACAATGTCTTCTTAAGCCAACAAAACCATTTGCTCCTGAAGCCTTTGCCCAATTAGCATGGCCCGTGGAGAAGAGAAACATAAGTTGGTGGTGACATGAAGTGTTCTCTTGGTTCGTGCTGTGTCTTCCCTTTGAGTACTCCTTGCGATACTAGGTTTAGTTTGTCCTTCGCTTTGCAAGTACTGCAGATAATGGATAATGTATATTGGGTTGGGCCCGTCTGCAGCCCAACCCAACCCATTTGAAATTCAGCTGTTCATGTTGAGTGTGACTTGCTGCACACTTTCAAATATTTTGGCATGGGGGTCCAGGACATCCGTTTCGGTAACACCCCAATTTTTCGAAGCGTAAAAATATATTAGATTTTCATAATGAGAGCCCAAATACGTATTAAATTTTCTTAAACAGAGTCCAATAAGTCGGCCCACCTAGTTAATATGAGTTCAATAAGTTTTATTAAGTAGATTAAATGAATATTTCACTTAATAATAATATAACTTTGTTTAGAAATGTTAAAATATGACTAATATTAGATTTATTAGAAAGATAATTTAATGATGTACAAATTTCATCTCGAGTACTTTTTATATAAGTAAAAAAAAATCAATAGGATAAGGCTTAGTTAATGATAATTTAAATGGGGATTTTATGCAATTTTTCCCCTTCTCTCGTTTCCCCACCTCTGGCCAACGTGGAGGAGGCTCGGGGTTTTTAATAAAAAATAAAAAGAGAGAGGCTTAATAAAAAGATGACATTTTAACATGTGGCAAACAGGTGACTCCTCTGGTGCCTACCTGAAGGGTTGAGGCGGTGGTGATTGGGGTGGTTATTTAACCCGCATTCTCTCTCTCTCTCTCTCTCTCTATATATATATATATATAGAGAGAGAGAGAGAGAGAGAGAGGATTACTAGAAGAAGAAAAGAAGTCACAGAAGAGAAGAGAGAGAAGGTTGATATGGTGTTCAATGTAATTTGAAGGAAGTTCATGTTTATAGAAGCCCGGGGATATTTAAGAGTTGAGTTGAGAGTTTATCTTAAAGGTATACACCTGATAACTAAGCACATGCTATTATTCATATATATTATAGTTTTAATAATAATTTATTATATAAAATTTAATTAATATGTTCAAAATATTGAATAAATTATTTGAAGATAAATTTTATGTGTTAAAGAAGTGATGTATGATTAGGATCCCATATTTTACATATTAAATTATATATATGTGATTTGAATAATTATGATTATTTGTCCATCCACCTTTGTATACGAAAGATTTAGAACTATAATTTGTGAAGTGTCTTTAAAGTCAAAAATATGTATTAATGATGTATAGTTAAAGCTTAAGATATGCATATTAAATTATATATATGTGATCTAAATAATTATG
The DNA here is from genome assembly GCA_022559845.1 of Amorphophallus konjac. Taxonomy (NCBI): domain Eukaryota; kingdom Viridiplantae; phylum Streptophyta; class Magnoliopsida; order Alismatales; family Araceae; genus Amorphophallus; species Amorphophallus konjac. The sequence goes on along the minus strand of CM040122.1, from coordinate 460,700,895 downwards.
ATTATTTATCTGATTATTCATCAATTTTAGTTGATGTATCCTCAATTTATTTATTTAGTTTAATTAAGATTATTCAAATAAAAATGATAATAAAATAAGTATAAATTAAGTATATGGATAATACCATCTTAAGAGAGATTATTGGTAATATGTAGTAAATATTCTCTACGTATTAACCCAATATCTGCGGACAAATAGAATGTACCAATGGAAACCAATCTTCCCAATCTTGCGCAATCAATTGATTAATATCGATCGGCTCTTAACATGTAGGTCATTTATCTATATGTCTATCGTATGGGGTTCTGATACTGACTAACCTCTTATGTTATAGTTTGGATGCATGTCCAACTGTTGTAATAATGCTACATATAATTAAGACTGACTGGACTATAATTGACCTTAATGTATTAAAGGGACATATGAAAACTATGAGATTGATTATAAGACTTACATATGTGACTGATACGATCGAATCCGTATGGATACACTGCACATTGAACTAGTTTGTATGGTGATTGTAATATTAAATTGTTTAACAGTTAAATTAAATGACTAAGAATATTTGTTGATATGATTGATATCCATTCTGTTTCGTTACTACATCCCTTAAATTTATGTTATGTATTCAAAATTTGCAAGGATTGTCATAAAGTAAGTATTATTATATATTTTATACAAGTTATTATATAATAAGTACGTGATCAATTTTAATATCTACTGAGTCTTAGTACTTACGTATGTCGCTTAATCATTTTATAGAAGATCAATAAGTGTATAGTTTTGCCTCCAACGATGAGTAGGTTGGAGACTAGTGATCCCGTGGATCTTTTGGATTTCACTGTATATAAAACATAACAAGATAAACTCGTTTTGTAAGATGGATGTAAATTTTGACTTTTAAATTGAGAGTGTACAATATTACATGTGATGTAAATTTTATGTGTTTATATTTATAGAAATAATATACTTGTATTTTATTGAAATTACGCATGATTCGACTTTTAATGTCTCACAGATTTTTTTGACTCATAACATTTTAAATTTGACGTGACATCCCTAGACTGAATTTAAACTAGATATTTCTGACCGTGGTATCCATTTGGCACACTACTGTTTAAGTTAAAAGTCCAAACCCATCAACCCACTCGGACCAGGTAAAATAACATGAGGTGGTCTCAAATGACTTGAAATTTTCATGGAGTTTGAGGTGGGTAAATCTTATTTGACCAAGAAACGGCCCAAGCGCGAGCGGCCTATGAAGGTTCGGAAGCGCTGAGCCCACGCAAGGGCGAACATGCACGTCCAATTCAGTAAAAGGATCACCGGCCCAAAGGAGTATCGGATTTCACGACGCCAATGAAGCCGACCCAAGCGTAGTTCTCGTCGGAGGATACTCCGACGACCGACCGTTGCCCCCACGACGCCGGCCTTGACCCCATAACGGGCGAGCACTCGCCATGAGTGCCGTAAGACTCACCCAGTGAATGGCCGACGCCGGGGCTATCGCCCTCTAACGGGAAACTCCTGCCAATATAGCGGAGGAACGTTGCTCTACTAAACGGACTCTGCCCTATCAAGGGATGAGGCCCTCGCTCCAGGACAACCCATATAAAAGGGACATCGACAGAAGAGAAGAGGACGGTAGATTCTTCTACTAGACCCCATACTACTACGCAAGAGGAGATATAACGGATACTTCTGCCACCAGAGCTCCCTACAGAGAAGAAAGCAACTCGCCCTGCAACTACGACAGAGAGGCCATCTACTACGTCCAGAGAGCCACTTCCTTCCGCACGGCCTTACCACCCAGTGAACACTCTCCGAGAGCCCACTGGGAGCAGCGAGCACGCGTGCAGAGGATGTACACGCCTCCTGGATCAACTACTACGGCTTCTACTTCTCTCTTACTTTACTCCTCTCTATCGCTCATTGAATCCCTTGCTGACTTAAGCATCGGAGGGTTGTCCACTGGGGTAACACCCGGGACTCCTTCTGACGCCCTTCTGATTTCTTGACGTGTGCAGACATCCACGGGCGTGAGACGATTTCTCCAATAAATAAATATAGAAGGTGATACGTGGCTTAGGAATCATTTTCCTGCCACTACAGAGTTATTAAATCTTCATTTTTCCATCCCCACATTCGACCAAATAATGATACATTATATATAGTGGCCTCTACAAGTAATCCCCATTTTCCACCTTCAACAGCAATTATGTTTGCAACTATTTTTAACAATCATTCGACTTTAGGGTAATGTAACTAGCTCGGCCGATTACCTCAGCTAGTGTTGATATTTGCCATATATAGGAGTCAAAAGCTTTAATTTTTGCTAGGTCCTCTTAATTTGTTTCAAGCGAGGAGGGAGGAGTGCGGGATCGAATCCGCTACCTCCTCCAAATTGGGGAAGATGGTGAGACCATCACAACAAACAATGGATTCGTACAGGAGTCAATATATATTAGCCTTCACCAGATCATGAGCAATTTTCTTCCAATTGCTTCCATCTCAATCTATTTTGCCGTGTACAGGTGTTCCTGTTGGAAAGCAAAGATCACAGATGCACTATTGAGGGATTTCTCTATCAGACGGATCAACAGAAAAATGTGAAATTGAAGTTTAGGAAGATCAAACTCGGGTCGAAGCGCGATGTCGCTTTCTTTAGAGTCGTTTCGCCCCTACACGGTGCAATAGGCTCCACGGCGAGACTTCTCCCAAGATACGACGACCCAAACGATGGCGGCGCAAAGGTGCACTCCAAGTTGCGACGCCGGGGCGAACACCACAGTGACCACTTCGAGATCTTGCAGAGGAAGATGACCGAGAGAGTAAAAATCGGAGGAAGATGAGTTCCTTCGTATGTGAACCCTCGGAAAACTGCTACCCTAAATAGACTCCCAATCAGAGTCTACAACGGTCAAGCACACGAACCGACACCCCCGTTCCCAAAGGGACGCGAGAGAGAGAATCCGAGGAGACGCGGAGGATACCCAAAAGACACTCGGTCAAAAAATAAAATAAAATAAAGGTCGAATATTACTTACACACACGCACGACACGGCACCGCCAAGGCAAGGCAGTATACGCGCGTGTGTGATATAGAATAAAGCCCAAGGAGCCCACAAGCTCAAATGGCCCAACTACCATAGTCTCCCCAAAGGAGTATACAAGGTAGTAAAGAGTCCCAACTATAAGAAGATGAAAACTTTTCCCATCTTCCAATGTGGGATAAAATTCCACAGGAAACAAAACTTTGATATTTTAAAACACTAAATTCAACAGTTCCTTCGTTACCTGAGGCCTTTCTGACTCTACTTGAGCTCTAATTAATTAACCTAGATTGTCTACACATAGATTAATAGTATTAGTCCACATAATTATTACCGCATGTTGTTATCACTGTCCTTTAGATCTATCACTATCATGTTAGCATTGTATGGACACTTGTCAAAGACACCTCATGCATTCCTTAGAATAAATATCTATATGCAATACTCATGCTAAGAAAATACTTTGATATTGTACGTAATCAGCGTTTGCATTATTTGAGAGTTGTAATTTAGATTTTGAAATAAATTAACTGATCAGAACGTGAAAACATTTTTTTTTGCAAAATTCTATGTTGTGATAATTTAATATGTGTGGAATGTTCTCGACTTTTACATGTAAATCCTGAAACTTTTTCCAGAGGAATAACATTATTAAGCTAGCTAGGGTACATGCATGTAAGAGTTCAAAACTTAATTTTAAAAATATTTTGACTTTTTATGTCGATACAGATATTTATTAATTCATGTGTGGTGCCTATCTCCCCTTGATATTGTTCTAGCTTCACCAATGTTCCAGGCAACAGTCTATGCGTGAGAATATTTAAGCATTCAAAACTCGATATATATCGGTAAATCCTAGCTACAAGAATTCGATCGGAGTAGAGACAGGAGGACCGAGGTACTCTAATTAAAAGGGCCAACAAATGTAATAGTTACCGTGCAGACCTTATCCAGATGCAAACAAATGGTAGTAAACTGATTCGTGGGGGGTTTAATTTACATTAACCATCAAATTATCCTCCTAGATATTTTCTTTCCTTCAATTTGAGTCCTCATGGATACCCTAAGCACAGCTTTGTTTCAGACTTAGTCCATGGTTAAGTTGACTTAACCCCACAGTTAGCCCAACTTATTTTGACGGGGTGAATTTGACTAATCAAGTTAAAAATTGTGCAACTAATAACTAATAGTTAGGTCAGTCCCACCTCAGTGCATAATTTTTTTTCTTTGCCCCCACTTTTCACCCCCCTCACCCACGGGTGCCGCCCCCTGATCCCCCCTTCCAGATCTCCCCCTCACCCATCAGCATTACCTGCCCCCTCCCCCCTTAATTACCCCCCCCCCCCCACAATGGTGGGTCCCCCGGCCCTCCCGATCTAACCCTCACCCGTCGTCCACGGCCCCCTCCCCCTTCAATTCGTCACCGCCCCCTTCCCCTCTGCCCTGATCACCCCCTCCCCTCACCCGTCGACGTCACCCGCCCCTCTCTCTCTCTCTCTCTCTGTCATTTTACACACAAAAAATCTTAGGAACAACTGATTTTTTTTACTAAATCACACGTCTATCTATCAGATTGATCCACTAACTTAACCGGTGTGAAATCACACATAAAATAATTAAATTAAAATAAAAGTGGGATAAGTTAAATCACTTAATCAAGTTAATCCAAATTAAATTTAATCCGTTACCAAAAGAGTCTAAAATAGAAGATCAGAAATTACCCAAAGATAGAGTTGGTCAAATAATGCAGTTGTTCTCCCCCCTTCGCAGCAATAACATCCACCCCTACTCAAATAATAGTAATCCCCCCGCAGAACAAACCCTCCATGCATGCATGCCCCCCCCTCCCCCCGATCTTTCTTCCTGCCCTCACAATCCCACCCGCCTCCCCTCCCTGCTCTGCCATCGACCATCCCCACCTCTCTCTCTCTCTCTCTCTCTCTCTCTCTCTCTCTCTCTCGTACACACACAACCTTCTCCCCCCCCCCCCCTAGCTGGCCTCCCATGGCCACGTCTCTCTCTCCCTCTCTCAAACTTCTTCCCACTGACCTCCCATGGCCGCCCCCTCCTGGTGGTGCCTCTTGAGACCCCTCCACATCTAAAACCAGCTCAAAAGAGGGTGGGCAGCGGGATGGAGGCGGGCACCACCGCAGCTCTCCCACCACCACCCTCACCTGCCGGCCGGGACGTCGTCGTCCCCGAGCATCACCACCGCCCTCCTCACCTTCCTCCTCCTCTTTCTCCACCATGCCGCCGCCGCCTGCGGCCTACGCGTCGACGTCGTCCGCGGGGGCCCCGCGCTGCACGCCGCCCCGGCCTTCCGCGAGGCCCCCGCCTTCCGCAACGCCGAGGATTGCGCCCCAGGTGCCACCGTCCACATCGCCATGACCCTCGACGCCAACTACCTCCGCGGCACCGTCGCCGCCGCCCTCTCCATCCTCCAGCACACCTCCTGCCCCGAGAGCGTCGCCTTCCACTTCCTCGCCGCTGGGGCAGCCGGCCGCGAGGCCGAGGACGCCGTCCGCGCCACCTTCCCCTACCTCGACCTCTCCGTGCACCGGTTCGACTCCGCCCGGGTGCGCGGCCGCATCTCCCGGTCCATCCGCCAGGCCCTCGACCAGCCCCTCAACTACGCCCGCATCTACCTCGCGGACGTGCTCCCCCCGGATGTCCGCCGCGTCATCTACCTCGACTCCGACGTCGTGGTCGTCGACGACATCCGGGTGCTGTGGGGGGTCGCCCTTCGGGGCCGGGTGGTGGCCGCCCCCGAGTACTGCCACGCCAACTTCACCAAGTACTTCAGCGACGCCTTCTGGTCGGACCCGGCGCTGGCGGGGACCTTCGCCGGGCGCCGCCCCTGCTACTTCAACACCGGGGTGATGGTGGTGGACGTGGAGAGGTGGCGGCGGGGGGGCTACACCCGGCGGGTGGAGTACTGGATGGGGGTGCAGAAGCGGAAGCGGATCTACCACCTGGGCTCCCTGCCGCCCTTCCTGCTGGTGCTCGCCGGCGACATCGAGGCCGTCGACCACCGGTGGAACCAGCACGGGCTCGGGGGGGACAACATGGAGGGGAGGTGCAGGAAGCTCCACCCGGGTCCCATCAGCCTCCTCCACTGGAGCGGCAAGGGGAAGCCGTGGTTGAGGCTGGACTCCAGGAAGCCGTGCGCCGTCGACCACCTGTGGGCTCCCTACGATCTTTACAGGCAGTCTTCTGCCCCCATCCTGGAAGACTGACGTCGCAGTGCCATGGAGGCCTGTGTGCTTGGCCATGCATGGCTCGGAGGGAGAGGGGTAGCCACGGGGAGGAGTTGATCGAGCACCGCTAGACATGGAGGTAAGGGCCGCAGAAAAGGATGAAACATGATTAGAGACGGGTGGAAACAAATTAATTAAACGTACGGTCATGGAGGCAATTAAAACACGTACACACGCACACACACATATGTACAGGAAGAATATTGCACAAGAAGGGAGGGGAGGATCAGCATTCAGCAGCGAGGCGGGGTGCATGGGGCATGAGATGAGTTTTATGCATGTTAATTACACTGCTTTAGAAATGGGGTTGAGGAGGGTAGGGCAACCCAGCATGTGCAACCCCATTTTGTGGCAAACGTATGTATGAAGATACCCTTTTTTTTCTCTCCTTATGAAATGGAGGTGGTCTTTCAACAAGGATTAATGAGCTATTAAGTTCCTCATAATCATCATCAGGGAGAAGCTAAAGGCGTTACAGGACATTAATCTGTTGAGTGTCCAAACTAGAATTCTGGCTACATATTGAAGAGCTAGCACAGAAAAATTTATAATTTATAAGTTGAATATATATATATATATATATACAGTTGATTGCTCTTTGTTCTTCAAAAAATGATACTTGTGACCACCCTTACTAATTAATTAATTCAGAACTCAAATATCAACCACCATGCACCGACCTTGCTGCCTTGCATTTGCTGATGCTCTTGAAACACTCCAACATACTGATGATGTAATTAAGGAGTAGTCTAAAGATGTAAATTATGGAGCAAAGTATATATAGCATCATCCTTATTTTTTGTACGTAATTCCTTTTCACCAAAAAAAAACTCGTAGTATTTTTTGGTCAATTTGGGATCTTTTCTTGGGACCGACCCTTTTCGATCGCCTCCCCAAAATATATAATCTGACTTGGTTACATTGGTTTTTTGTTTCCTTTTTTTTTTTGGATCGAAGGTTGGATTGATGCTAAATCGATCCGCCACCTCACTTAGTTGGATTTTGGTTGAGGGGTCAATACTGTGCCTCCACGATTGCCGATTAATATTTCAAGGTCAGAATATTGATATATCCTGATTATTAATTATTTCAACCTCCGATCAATGTTTTCGACCCATCAACAAGAGGGAATTTGTAATTATATATCAGGAGGAAAATTTTGCCATATATTCATCGCAAGTTGGTGGGTCGTCTTCGATCGAAATTGTCATGCTAGTGGTAAGCGGATATATACTTCGGGTCTGATTTACGGATGATGACCCACTTGCAGACCTCAACGTCTGATGATGGGCTTTGCCCTCTGCAGAGCTACCAGAGCTATATTAGAGAGCATCGATCGCCATGCACGTAGGGATTTCTCTGAAAGGAACCTTGGTCACTTGATCATGTAGGTGTACGTAGTTGATACCGGCAAATGGGAGTCGTGCAAGAAGTTAGCTGTCTAATTACATAGTTAAGGAAGGGTTAATCTTTTTGCTGTTGAACTAGTTTGGGAAGAGGTAAATATAGTAGAAAATGATCTTTTTTATGTACAAATTTGGAGGGGATCGATGTTTGGGGTATAAGATTACGTCTATCAGTAGAGTATAATGATATATATAGTATTGAGCAGGGCTGTCAAATGGTTACTTTCCCTTGGATATATCATGAATATAGACCAGTGTCAACCGTTCAAAATTAATTATCTCTACGTACTCGATCTCACCCATTATTTTCCATGCCACATATATATAGAGGGAAAAGGTTCAGACGTGAAATATTTTCTCTTTTTTTTTCTTGCAACGGAGATGTAAAATATTTTCCAGCGCATCCGTTGAGCAGGGTATTTGTAAGTCCGCTCCTACCGTGCATATTAATTTTTTGTCGATACGGTATAGTATATCATCATATCGTAATGTGTGCCAAAAAATAAGTATTATTTTATAAATATTTCTTATAGTAAAATATAATATAAAACTGTGTGTAACATAGTTAATTAGAGCACTAGCTTGTGAATCTGTGATCTGAACACTAGTGCAATAGTTTGAATCTTTTTTTTGTCATAAGTTTTTCACTTAAATTTACGAAGAATAATGAAATTTTTTGAGAAAATTTGTGCTCATCTAACTTTGAAGTTGAAACCTAACATTTCCAAAGAAGACTCCGCATCAAATCACCTATTAAGACAAATTTGACATAAGATAAAATATAAAATATTTAAAAAAATATGAGAAACGTGTCAATTACGTATCACGCACCCGCCGTATCGATCATCGGCTGGTACTATCTGATATGTGTGGTACGGATTGTACTGTATCGATTTGTCAAATTTCTTACCGTTGAGAACTTTTCGAAATGATCAGAAATAAGAAAGAAATAATTTGAAATTTTGGCATGAATCGAGGGTCACAAACTTTTGGAAATTAGTTGTCACCGGAAGATCTAATATTATGAAGATGCCAGATCTGGTACGTTGAAGTGACGGTCTTATTTACGAGGAGGATGCTGTGCATAGGCCCCTGGCTCAAGCGTTGTACGGTCTCCAAAACTTCCGCTCCAATATTTTTACATTAGCCAAACTTTGCCCGGCCGGAGATGATCACTGTCTCTCACTTGACTCGTCTAGGTAAATTAAAGCCCCTGATTCTATGCAACCCGGCTTCCTCTTTCTGGTTAATTACCTCAGTAGTACTTCCAATCCAGGAAATATGACGAAGTTCCCATTGGTTTGCATGGGTTATATAATATGATTAACGGAGAGCATTTAACTAGTTACCAGTATCATTAATCTGTACACACTAATCCATTGCACCTTTATCACGTGACCTTTCATCTCATCAATTCACGGTGACGTAACAGATGGGGAAAGAAAGAAAGAAAGAAAAAATATGAAACACAAGACGTAAGAATAAAAACTACGTACGTACAACCTTTTTTATCAATTAGTATTTTATCTAGATCTTTTGTCGTCATAATCAAATAGCTAGTATTTTATCTCGTCAACCTAAGGAGGGTTTGAGAAACATGAATCTCATGCAATTGATGTGCAACAAGGAGAACGGAGTCTTCTCCGATCTCTTCTGGAACTCATCCCCCCCCTCCCCCGTTCTCAGTCGTCCCCCCCCCCCACCCCGCCCCTTTCGTTTTCCCCGCTTTCCCCCTCCTACCTCAGCCGTCCTCCACCCCCCCTCCTCACCGCCCCCTCTCCCGTTCCGTTCTCCCCCCGCCATCCGCTTCCGTCCCCCCATTCCCCCGCCCTTCACCCCCGGGCCACCCCCCCTTCGGCGTCCTCTCCCCCCCTGCCGTTCCTCTCCGCCCTTTCCCCCCGACCGCCCTCTGTCTTCCCCGCCTCTCTCCGTTTCCCCGTCTTCCCCCCCTTCCGCCCTAGCCGAGCTTCACCCCATCCTCCCCTTCGGTGTCTCCCCCTCCTCCCTCCGCCATCCTCACCTTCCCCTTCTCCCGAGACCCCCCCCCCTCCTGCATCGCTTCCATCGTCCTCCGCCCCAGTCCCCCTTTCCCACGCCCTCCGGCGTCCTACCCCCCCACCCCGCTGTTCCTCTCCCCCCCCTCCAGCACTGCTATCCTCCGGTCACTCACTGCCTCCCCCCCCTCCTCCTATACCCCTCCGACGTCCTCCCTCCCTCCCCCTCCCGCCGATTCTTCCTGCCCCCCTGCACTGCTCCTTCCCAGTCCCCCCCCCTTCTGAGCCCGGGGTCCAATCTCCCCCTCCCCCTCTCGTCCTCCCCCCCCCCCCATTCCCCTTCGCCGGTGCGCCCCCTCCTTCGCCCCTTCCTCCACCGTCTTTCACCCCCCCCCCTCCCTCTCCGCGTCGGCCCACAAACATTTTGTTCCCCTCAGGCCCTTCGACACGGTGCGCCCCGGACGTTGAAGAGTTCAGCTGGTTTATCTGCAGGTGACAGGTTTTCTACCCTCGGTTCATCCAGAGCTCGGAGATTCTGCGCTTATCCCCAAGCACCTCTTCGGATGCTTGTCTCCCGAGCATCTCTTACTCACCGCTATTCGGCTAAGCGGTTTGGTAGCCTTGTGCTCCTCAAGGATGATATCAGTTGCCTTCGGATCGACAGCTGCCTCATCGCCATCTCCAGGTGCTCCCAGCCCCCTGATAGCAGCTGTTGTCCTCTTGTATTCACCTTATGTTGCTCGTTGGGTTGTTGTCGCCAAAGGTCTGAGAGGGCTGTTTCTTTGTGATCTGATCTACATGTCTTTCTTTGTGGGTTGATATTCATGTACTCCTATTTTATGTGGTTAAGTTAAAATGAATGAATCTATCTTGCTTCCAAAAAAAAAAAAAAAGTACTTCCTTAATTGAACAGGAAGTGACAGAAAGAAATTCCTTGTAAAGAGAAATACATACTCTACGATGGCCCAATATATATAATTGTCATACATAAACAATTCAACATCGTATCACCTTTTCTTATGTGGAGAGAGAGAGAGAGAGAGAGAGAGAGAGAGAGAGAGAGAGAGAGAGAGAGAGAGAGAGAGAGAGAGAGAGAGAGAGAGAGAGAGAGAGAGAGAGAGAGAGAGAGAGAGAGAGAGAGAGAGAGAGATTTTCGACAAAAAAATAGGTCAATAATTATCGACTAATTTTTGATAGAATATTTTTCGCTAGAAAATAATAACATTTACGACGGATTTCAGACGGAAATATTTCGATCGAAAAGTTCCATCGGTACTTCCGACGAATTTTCGACGGAATTTTTCCGTCAGAAAGTTCCTCTGAATTTCTTATTTGTGGCGTCAAATATCCCGACGGAAATTTTTTTGTCCGAATATCCGTCAAAAATTTCGACAGATTTTCCGACACCAATATAATTTTTGACGAAATTATGACGAATATTTCGACGAAAATAAATCCGTCAAAAAATTCCGTCTCTAATATCACTTTTTCTCGTAGTGTATATATCCCAACCTCCCACGTACCCTCACACCCAAAAAATAAAAAACAAAAATATTTTCGGACTCTGATTATATGTGTGATGTGAGTCTTCTACGTAAATCAGGTCCAACCTAAGTGCCCTTTTCATATTTTAGTTGATATAATCTCGGTGGAGTTAAAAGAGGTTTGTTAAGGCTCGGAAATGGTTGTCAAGGGAGCACGGTCTAATGGGCCGCCCAGTTCCGGATCCGCCCAGCCTTACTCTATGGGCCGAGGCTGACTTCTCTTCCCAGCCCATTAGCCCTAGCTCAGAAGTGCTACCATATCAAGAGCAATATTTTATTGTAAACCCCACGTTCATTGGCTCACATGAGACCGATATGTTCATCACAATAATGGTTTGCATCATCACTCTAATGTTAACATTGAGAAATGGTTTGACGAAATTTCAAAGAACTTCTAACTTCGAACATGCAAAATGTTAGATGAGAGTTGTTTCTACGAGTGGATTGGTCTATTCTCCTTGTACAACTGGCTACTAGCCGACGCTAAGGTTAACTAACCCAAACTCGAACTCTTGTCACCTTGCATGGATTTGGGGACCCCAGCTACTACCGAAAGCGGATAAGATTTTACCTACGCGGTAGCTGGGAAGTAGGGGGTCGAGTTAGAGTTCAATATTTATAGGAGCAACTAACTGACTACGCAAGTCCAAGATTCTAACTCTTAGGCTCACATTAACATGAAATGAAAATATTCAGAGTCGCAGTGCATCTAGTAAAGTTGTTGGACAAATAGATGACTCGGTCAGAATTTCGGTTAGTCCCTTCACCCTCGTTCATCTCGGACGTGTTTTTGACAGAAATAATAATAATAATTGAGGAAGACTCTTCGCACAAGCAGGTTGTGCACACCCTCCGTGTGGAGTGATTTTAAAGTTTATTTTTAAAAAGAAATATTTTAAAGCGATCATTAAGATACTCTAATTTAAGATATAAATCACGTCACTATTAGATTATTTAAAAAATAAAAAAAATAAATCTATTGAATAATGTTGGACTCATTTAAAAAAATAATTTATTTTACTTTTAATTTTTTAGATAATTAGATGGTGACATAATTTACACCTTAAATTAAGATATCTTAAATGTGAAACAACTCTATCTCAAAAAAATTTACTTGAAAATTATTTTTACCTTTTATTTTTGACACAAAAGATAAAAATTGAGGAGTTGTAAGTAATTTTAGGTTGTTATAAGGTCGAGTCTTACCCAATCTCATGTAGGGTTTATCGACCCGGCCGACCCGATCTCGGTCTAGGTCAGGTCAGATCGGTCTCGTCTCGGTCCGTCTCGATCTGTCTCGCTCTAAAAAAAGATTATATATATATATATATAATACATATAAAATAATAGAATAAAATAAAAAAGACACATTATATATAATATAATATAATATAATATTAAAATAATAGAACGATCAGATGATGATCCACGGCCCGGGTGACCCGTCCACGACCTGAGTCAAGTAGAGTCGTACTGATCATGGCGATCGGCACTGGGTCTGTAAACTTTGATCCCATGTTTCCCATGAGTCAAGTTGTAGTTAAAATTAAAGTAAAAAACGGCCAAAAACTACGTACACGACTTCCCAGCCCGCCATCCTCTCCTCGGGAAGCCCGGGGAAAGTGTTTCCAAGGAGAAGTTACCACAAACACCGCCCTAATGTTAAAACTCCAAATGGATCTAATTAAGGGGAAAAAATAAGTCATTTGTGTAAAAAATAAATCACGTATGTTTAATTCTAACACAAAAAAAGGGCATAAATGAGGGAATCAGGAGGTCCACCCCCAAAAAAACATGCAAACTTGACTAATAAATTTACGCATAAGTATAAGAAAGCGAGTCAATATACAAAAATGAAAAACCAAGAAATACATGCGAGACAATGAGCCAAGCCGTACTTTTCACGGACCCCGGGCCTCACGCCTTCCCCCCCCCCCCCCCCCTTCTCCTCCTCCTCTCTCTCTCTCTCTCTCTCTCTCCCAATCCCCAACAAGTAGTAGGAGCAGTGCCGACTAAGAGCACTGGGACCAAAGAAAGCGCACCAAGCAACGAGGAGGAGTACTGCCCAAGACCACCAGTGGTGAAGGAAGCCCTCCTGCCTGACATAATAGCCATGGTATTTTAGAGGATATGGAGGAACTTTGGACCACGCTCTCTAGGTTTCTAGTGGCCCCTTGGATTCTTCCTTTCTGTATAGTCCGGCCACAGAACTCCTCAGGCCCGGGTAACATGCCGTCTCATCTCCCCAACAAAAGCCTCCTTTGGCAGAGTCGCCATTAAAGCACACCCATCCTCCATCCCTATCTGCTGTCTGCCATCCGGCCACGACCAGTCGTAGCTTCCCCACCCTCTAAACCGAGTCTTTTTCGTCCCCTCTTCTCTCTTTCCTTCTCTTCTTTCTCTCACGAGCCCACTGTGAATAGACGTGAAAGTCTCTGTGCGCTCTCTCTCTCTCTCTCTCTCTGAGTCCACCCAAGCGCCCTTCCCGCGCTTGCTCTCTCATGCGGCTGTTAAACAAAGCGGAAGTGGTTGGGAGAAATTAAATAAAACAAGGTAAAAGGAGTTGGATGGGGAAGGGAGGGCGGAAATTGGTCTCCTCGTGCTGTTCAGCCTCCACGGAGATCTCCATTTCTGCTTTCTCTAAACTATGTTCTCATTTATCTTTGCACTTACTGAGAACTGGGTTCCAGTTTACTGCCGTTGTTCTAGGTGCATGTGTCTAAAAGCATTTTCGTCTCATCACTTTTCTACGAGAGAGACTAGACACACACATATATAAATATATATACAGAGAGAGAGAGAGAGAGGGGGGGCAAGCTTTCGGACATTGTTCTTGTCCTCCAGCTCCCGGACGATGTCTGACTCGGACCTGCAAACACAATCAGATAACCATGGATAAAGGTGGCCCAGAGAGTGGAGAAACCTTGAGATCTCTCTCACTGGCTCCTGTAAAATATGTTATTCTCTTTCTCCTGACCGGCTCTTTGTTGTGGGGGCAGCTACCTATTGTTTGGTTCTGTTAAAAGAGCTTGAAATCTCGGCAGGCTTCACTGGAGAGGTATATATATATATATATACACACACATGTGATCGAAGGCCGTGCATGGGACAGCGAGCTACACAGATATCACCATGTCCGCAAGCTTGCAGACATTGTTCTTGTCCTCGAGCTCACAGACAATTATCTCCACCCAGACCACCACATGTAATCAAATAAAAGCACGCATGGCCTGGAGATCTCTTCCTCATGTTTCGTACGCAAAACATTTTGGTTTTCTTTATTAGGTAGCTAGTGCGCCTCCTCCGAGCCGAGGTGACACTAAATTTACTCTTTAATAAAAGATTTTAATCCTGTCAATATACATAGTCAGACTGTCAGAGTCGGAGGATAAAGAGGAATTCATAATTTTTTGGTTTAAAAAAATAAAAAAATACCTTAAATTGGTGAGCCGAGTCGAGTCAACTTGATGTACGTATAATCTATAATACTGTAATTAAGAGCGATGCGTGCAATCAGAAAAAGATATTCATACTACATTTTTCGTCAAGAAAGGCGCTCTGCTCTCGATCATGTACGTGAGGCTGAGCCGCCGAGGCTTTCCCTAGCGAGCCATCAGCGCGTACAAAATTAAGGCACTACGATCTGGATACTAATCTAGGAAGTTTTGTATTTGAAATCTCTTATTAAAATAAAAACAAGCAATTTTGTATAGCAAATCTAGGAAGTTCCTATTTGAAATCTCTTATTAAAATAAGATACCACATAAACAACCTCCCAGTGTCACCATCCAGAATTACCTCTTATTTTAAGAGTTGGTGCAAAACATGTCCACACTTAGGTCCCTTTTATTCGTTGTGTTTTCTTTCACACCTCTGCTGATGAATACCTTAGATATATATAGAATACCATATTTCTTTGTCCATGGCTTTCTAAGTCCAGACAACATCCATGGTGGGGGAGAATAATCCGAGGAGATCTATGTTAGATATTTCGGGCCCTTTTGACGGTGATTGGTTAGGTAATTTTTTTTTTAAAAATCTTTACATAGGATCAATGTCAGAATGTCATAGATTTTAAATCTTGAAAGAATTTTTTACATGAAAATTATTATTAGAGATTATTTTGTAAAAAAGATTATTCTTAAAAAATATATTAACAGACATGTCACCGTATAAATCTGAATTGTGTAAAAATATCATATTTATTTACTTGTATATCACTTTTTTCTATCAGCAACTTAAAAAAATCATACTTAAATAATATTTATATATTATTTAAATATTTACTAATATATTTTTAAAAATAATATTTTTTATAAATTCACCTCTGATAATAATTTTCATGTAAAAATCTCATCTTAAAATTCACCTCAAAACTTTACGAGAAGAGTTTTTATAAATTATTGAACATCTATTTTTTTATCTTTCTCCCTCTATTTTGAAAATTTTACCTATCATAAAAATTGAGATAATTTTAAGTCATTTAATTAAGATGAAATTGTGTAAAAAATTTAAATTATTAAGATCTCCTGATAATTTCAACCAAATATAGCCTTCACGTTCGTGTTCGGGAGGGAGGTGGACGGGAGTGGGTACAAGCAGAGATGGGAAAGGGACAGCTGAGAAGGGGGTGCCACGAACCCTGGGCTCACAGAAACCCGCCAACATGCGGTGAAGAATGGCTGATGTGAGGGACATGAGACGGGGGGGGGGGGGTTGGGGAGTGTGGCGATGTTGGAGGGGCTGGAGTGGTGAGAGGACCACCAATGCCAGACCAAGGTTTCCGGGTTGGTGATTAATTAATATGGTCCGAGTCAATCTCATTTGGACCGATTCAATTCGACACACGTCGATTCAAGTATAGTTGGGCTGATTCACCTTTCTAGATTCGGTTACGATACGATACGATACGTAAAACCTGATACGGCGAATCATGTTAACGAGACGGGGACAGAGAAAAAAATAAAAAAATATATTATACATGGATGGATGGATAATCAAATTACAAGGTAAAATAAAATAAATCTAATTCCCTTTAGAATTACAAGATTTTCTACGTGTATCTTATATATAAACTTCTGAAGAAATGAGTATTTTAAAATAAGAAAATCTGTAAAACCAACCTTCTTACATTGTAACTTTAGAATATATATATATATATATATATATATCACGCTTACGTACATATAAGTAAAATTAATCCCACCATATAAGCATGCGGTGCAAAAATTGCCATCGAAAAGAGACGACGAAGGATATATAATGGGAAGGCGTTTTTACATTTACATTTATATATCGTGTTGGGGGAGGACTACGACGATGAGGTCCAAGTTCTTCTCTCTCTCACTCTCCCTCTCCCTCTCCCTCTCTCTCTCTCTTCTCAGTCCCGTCCACATTGGATGGGTCGTCAGAGGGGATTTCCTCTGGTGTCTCCCTCTCTCTCTCTCTCTCTTCTTACTTCTCTATCTCATCTCTATTTTGATAAGAATGAAAATTTTAAAATTTGTGAAGAATATTTTAATCTTTTATTATAAAATAAAGAGAACGTTCAAATCTTTGTAGAATATTTATTTTTTCATCGATAAAAGTTAATCAATGATATTTTTACACTATTGTGACAAAAATAGTGACATCATGTTAACTTATTTTCAGATATGATATTTTTGTTATTTAAATTTTAAAAATAATTTTTCTAAAAAATGACAACTATTTTATATGTATACATGGACCACCGACGGAAGTCCACATATTATCGGACCAACCCCAAACGAATTTCTCAAAGAGAGAAAAAGATGACCACACCGGACTTAAGAACTCTTGCCCCTCTTTGATAGAGGGATATCCCATGTTTATATCGGGGATAAGCCACATTTTATCTATTTTTTAGTTTAATAAGGTAATAAAGTCAATCCAGTTACAATAAGGGATAATCCTCAGGTATCCTGGTTAAACTGACCCATCAAAATTGGTGGAATAATTTATCCCCCTATTTAACTCGTTGTCTATCAAAATAAATGGAGTTAAACTCTAGGATAACTTAGCTCACAAGAGATATTCCTCTATTTGTTTATCCCTTTGTCAAAGAGGGGCTTAAGTATTAGGCCGCGTTTGAAAACACTGTAGGTCGTTAGAGATTTTTCAAAATCTCCCAATCCGTACCGTGCACGATCTGTGGGAGATTTATTGGTGGGGACACCGGGCTCACTACCGGGCCCCATACTCGAAGCTGACACCGCACTGCCCCGACACCGAGCTTGTGGCTCGGAGACTCCCTCGAAGACTCGGCATCCTGAGTATTTTACTTTTACGTATTTACGTATTTATGTATTTGTGTGTGTATGTAAGTAAAATACATGTATTACTATATGTATATTTACTTTTATTTTATTAGACTAGTTATAGTCAAAAGTTATTGTATTTTATTTTATTAAACCCACAAAGTCAATAGTTGGTTGTTGAGTTTTATCTTATAAGGCTTCGGTATAAATGTTATTAGGAAAAGCTTATGGGTATGAATGTTATAGTCTCCTCCTATATAAAGGAAGGCTAAGGGGTGTGTTACGTATGTTGTTATATGAAGAATGAAGATGTTTGTCATAAGGTGTTTTGCCTTGTGTTCCCCTTCTCTCTTTTCTCTTTTGTGCTGATTGAGTGTCGCCCGGTGTGAGACCATCCAGCGTGAGGCCGAGCTGCGTGAGGTAGCAAGTTATCCCGTCCCGTTCGCGTCCCCGGAGCTGCCGTCGATCTATCTTCCGACGCCGTCCGCGTCAGATTTGGTATCAGAGCCCAACAACGGCGCCTCCATCGACCCCGACGTCGGCATCCTCTCCCCTCCCCACTTTCGGTTAGTGAAAAAAAAAAGAACAGAAAAGAAAAAAGGAAAAGAAAAGAATAGCAGATGAGAGCTCTGTTGGTTGAGAAGAAGTTGAAGAAAAAAAAAGAGGAAAAAAAATTTTAATAGAAGGCTCGGCTGAGAGGGAGAGAAATAGCGAAAAAAAGTGTTCACGCGCCAGCCTTTGCATCGTCGCCCGTGCCGGGATTTGAATCCCGGCACGTCGCAACGGTTCGCCCTGCCGCCCGCTGTCGGCTCCCGCTGCGGTCGTCGCCGCTGCCCCTCGCCGCAGCCCAGGCTTGCTGGCCTCCGCTCCCGGGCCGCCCGCGCCCGACACCGCGCACCCCGCCAACGGCTCCGCGCCCGAGCGCGCCCAGCGCACGTCTGGCCACACCCGTGCCCGGCCGCTGCCGCGCGCTAGCGCGCACCCACGCGCCCGCCCGCTGGCGCCCACTAGGGTGCCCGCCTGGCTGGCCCCGTCCACCCCGCGCGTCGCGCCCGCGTCGCCTGCGCCACGAGCCCGCACCCGGCCGCTCCGCACGCCCACGCCCTGCGCGCTCCGTGCGCCTGCCGCAGCTGCGCCCGTGCGCCCGCCTGCGTGCGCACCTGCCGCCCGAGCCGCTGCCGCCCCCACGGCTACTGCTGCCTGCGCCCTTGCGCACCTGCGTGCGCGCCTGCCGCGCCCGCGTCGACAGCCCGCCCGGCCGACCACCCACCCTGCCAACCCATGTTGACTGCGAGCGCGTGAGTCACGAGAGGAGCAGTTTGAAAAAAAACGTTTTAAAATTGAAAAGAAAGAAAGTGGTTTGAAAAGAGTGGAAAAAAATAGTCAAAAGAAGATTTGAAAAGGAGAGATTTGAAAAAAAAAGGTGTTATAATATATATATATATATATATATATATATATATCTTAGATATATAATATTATATATATATATATCTATATTATATGTTTATCTATATTATATCTATAAGTACCATTTGATGATATTGGCACCCGAGTACACTTCGGCGGCCTGAGCAACGCCCGAGTCGCCTGACTGTCGACAGACGAACCGTAATTTATGGAGTGTGAGTGTCCGAGAGTCTCCCTGCACGGAGGAAAGTTGAAATAATTTGTTCTCCTGCACGGGAAAATTTTTTAAAAAAAATTGAGTGGTTTTGTAATACATTAAATCCTCCCTGCGCGGAGAGAATTCATTGTAACCGTGAAGCTTCGTCGACGCCGTGCGGGCACGCACGTCCCCGCCTTCATCTCCGGTCGGAGTTAGACTTTTCAGTCTAGCTAGGTATGTGCTCCCCTCACTTGCTTATTTAGTATCTTTTCAATTGCCGTGCGAAGTGAGAGAGAGCCTGATCCATGTGTTGACACCCGTTTTATGCCGATAAGTTGAGTCGTTCCTCTTACTCCCATTTGTTGATGCCTCGAGTTGTCCATCACCCGTTGGGGCTGTTTTCAGGCATGCTTCGGGCCAGTTTTATGGGTTGCCTCCCTCCTTGGTTAGGTCCAAGTTGATTCAGGGCTTAACGGGCCTTGATTTTGGTTGATTGGGCTTTTCTATAAGTTTCAAGCGCCCATGTGCATGTACGATTCATCCCGGGCCGCTCAGTCCATGTGCGGTTGACTGTGGACCGTCCATCTATTTTGAAATATTTTGGTTAATTTTCTGAATTTCCACCGACCAACATTTATGCGGTCTTCCCCTAGCCGTTCAATACAATGGACGGATGGATGGTAGCCGCTCATCTCTCAGAGTCCTGCGCTTGAGGGTTTTCTCATATAATTATCCAATTAATCTATTTATCACCAACAAGGCTAGAACGGTTTGTCTTTGGCCGCTCTACCTTTGCACGTTCTCATCTGAGCCGTTCATCTATGAGAATCCAACGACGAAGGTTTCGGTCAGTTCGATGGATAATTTGGATTATTTATGAATTATTTTAAATTTTCTACCGACAGGGTTGGACGACCAGGACATGACCGCACAACCAGTTGGGTGGTCTATCGTAAGACCGTTCATCCCTTCGAATGCTGAATTTCGACAGGTTTTATTCCTTTTATCCGTGGTTTTATCCCCAACTTCTCCCATCATTTTCTCCGCGGATAATCAACCATTTTAAGTGCCGTTTCGACTGGATAAAAGATAATCTGTTTATCTACGATTTTCCTTTGATTATCTCGACCTGAAAATACTTCTAAACTCTAATTTCGAGCTAGGACTTTAGGTGCTCTATAAATAGACCCTAAAGGCCGGGTTTGAAAGGGGGGAGATTTTGGTCGACGGCGAAGCCCTGCCGCATTCTTGAGCGACCTAGCACCAAGGAGGGAGGCTTTCCATGTCCATACAAGCCTCCGGTTCAAGGAGTAGTCCAGTTTTTGAGTCTTTCGCGCTTGATAGTTTTGTCCACTTTTTGATTGCATGCATCACCTTTCATACTTTCTCCCCACATTTCTCTTCATCTTCATTGCCATGCACACACCCACCTACGTTTTTTGACACCCTAGGGGTTTAAAATCCCCCAGGTATCTCCATTTCCACTTATTCATGTTCATTTCACATTATTTTAGCATTTACTACACCAATTAGTTCTAATCTAGGCTTTCTCTTTATGTTTTTACGTCGTTTTGCATGTCAGCAATCCCTAGCACGAGGCCCATCCCCTCTGGCCGGCTGGAGAGGGTGGAGGTTGGACCCCTTTGCGACTTCTGGCTTGGTGGTCTTGCGCGGTTCTCTACTAGCCGTTCAAGGAGATGTGCGGTGCTACGTGGACCGTCCTTCTTCTTCCTGCGGTTATTCCGGAGCCGTTCACCTTCCAGGAGTGTTTCATCCCGCATCTTCTGCAGCGTCCTTAAACGGTCTATCGTGAGATCGTGCATCCTATAGGGGGTTCTTCAGGAGCCGTCCATCTTCCCAGCGCTGCAGATCAGGCGAGTGTCTCTCCCTCTTTCCAAGGCACGGCGTGTTCATCGCGTACGGCGCCTTGGTGGCGATCACGGTTCTTTATTCTCTTCTATTCTTCTTCTACTATCCTATTTTATTTTACATATCGATTTATAAGAAGGAGAGAAGAGATCTTTCAAGCCGGGACTGAAGAGAACGAAAGAAGAAGAGAGTAGAACAAAACATGTCAACACCATGCAGCCAGTCTCCTGAGTGCATCGCTGTGGACGGAAAGAGAGAGCTTGTATGCACCCATCCTTAGGGCCTTAGACTGTCGCATTAGGGCACCCTATTTGTCAGGAGGTAGTTCCACAACTACTTCGCCTACGGGCGAGCAACTCTCCATGACCGATCCCTTCAAGTTGACCCTTTACCTATTAGTCAACAAAATTCAGGTCTACAACTTGCTAATTTTCGGTCCTAGGATTGCATCATTTAGGTCCGAGTCCGTGCATGTAACAACCCAAGATCCGGATACCGGGAAGGTCCGATACCATTCGAATCCTGACCCGCCGCCCACGAGCCGGGAGGGCTCGGAAGGGCTAAAAGGAGTGTGGAGACACAAAGAAATTAGAAATAAAGCAGACAATTCAACAATTAATAGTAATATAAACAACAACAACAACAACAACAACAGAGTCGAGTCCAACAGAAAGTACAGTCTAAAGTAGTAAAACGTACCACATGTCAAGTGAACACTCGGTCCGGCGAGCTGGCAACTGAGAACCTCCGAACAGTACCCTCGAACCTCGAGGAAGAACCGCCACACCTGAAAAGTAGGGATGAGTCTCCAAAACAGAGACTCAGCAGGGATCCCGCGGAACCCCAACCGGAAATAACGGCAGTAGCGGAAAGGAAAGCTACAACGACAGTAGGAACAGCGAACCGGTGTCCGGTCAAAACTCGGCACTACAGCTACTCCTACTGTACCAGAAAACACACCACGATCTCACGGTCGGAGGCTACCGAACCACACTAGTACCACTTACCGAAGTAAAAACCCACGGTAACCACGCCGTAGAGGTCTGTCTACCAGGACACGGCCAACCTGGACACGCTGTCCAAGGTGCAACCCCGACCACCCGGTCGCAGACACCGCACCAACAAGACTCAACCTCGGTAAAGCTATTAGCACCCTGGCCACTAACTCGGAAACACTAGACGGTCCAGAAAATCACGTCTCACAGATGGGAAACAGAACCCAAAAATAGGAGAGTCACGTCTCACGTGACAGGAGTACTTGCCCACCAGAAGTAAGGACGGATGCGTCCACTGACGTCTTAGACCGCGCCTCAGGTGTCCCCCTCGACCCCTGGTGGAACGGGGACACCGTACAAGTAACCACATAACACGTGACTAGCTGGGGTCGCGCTCATCAGCGCTGGTCCTACTGCCCCCAACCACATGTGCACACACAGACCATACGTCATAGGTCTGGCCCTCTGATTGGTTTTCCCCTCAGTCGGACTATGGCGTCAAACGTGGGGCCCGACGGTAACCAGCATAAAAACCGTCCCTCGGGGTAGCATCATCACCACTCCCTAGTAGGACCACTCACGTGTCGGAAGGCTACGACTAGTGGGGAGTCACCGATGTGTCCACTCTCCAATGAGAAACTCTGAGAAACACGCACGCACCCCACGTGAAAGTCGAGAAGGACCAAGTGGCACCGAGCCACTAGACTCTGGGCAGTCCTCTAGACTCACTAAATCTAACGATCCTTGAGTCACGAGACTCGGGGTCAAGACCGTCGTACGCAACAACATAATGCCGTTAATCTGGCCTAATCCCTAGGTCTAAAACTACAGTAGCGCGAATACCGAGACAGCTCATGAGTCGTCGAGACCATCCCCTCGGAAAGGGGACTCAAGAGACCCCCAGCCCCAGGCTGGGTGATTGGACTCACAGTCCAAGGCCATACATATGGCCCACGTGAAAAATACAGAAGCACGATTCCCAAGGTAGCTCACAAGCCGCCACGCCGATTCCTATCCCAGGGAAAAGCGGGAAACCTCCAGCCCCAGGCTGAATGACTGGACTCACAGTCCAAGGTCGAGACACATGGCCCACTCAGGAACCATCTTCCGCAGAAACCCACGGCATGCGCGGGAAATCCCACCGCACACACACCGATACACGGTGACTCGATTCAGCGTAATACGAAAGCCCAGAACACACACCGCTAGGTCCTGCTTTAAGAGCTAGGGGTTTTTTCTTAGGCACCTCAGCCTCTTTGTTCTTAAGGTTGATCTAATAGGTCATTAATGACCCAATGAGTTCATCTACCGTGGTAGTTGCGAGATCTCTCGATTCTTCAACCACGGTAGCCTTTGTGTGCCATGCGGGAGTCAATGATCTGAGAATCTTTCTCACAATTTCCTGTTCTGAGTATTTCTTTCCCAAATCAGTTAGACTAATAGTAAGCACAGTTAACCGAGCATACATATTCTGAATTGACTCATCAGGCATCATGCGGAACATTTCATATTCAGAAACTAAAATGTTGGCTTTTGTTTCTCGTACCTGAGAGGTTCCTTCGTAGATTACCTCTAACTTATCCCACATTAGTTTTACAGATGCGCAGGTAGCCACTCTTGAGAATTCAACTGGATGGAGTGAGCATTGCATGATGTGTTTGGCACTCCAGTTGACAGTGGATTGTCTTATTTGTTATTTGGTCCACAAATCATCATTATCCGTAAGCTCATACGGACCTTTGCTGATCACTCGCCAAAATTTGTAGTCTTGGGCGCGAATGAACACTTGCATGTGATGTTTCCAATAAGGATAATTAGTTCCAATAAAGTAAGGAGGTCTATTAACAGAATGTCCTTCTGGTAAAAAATCTTTGGATGCTAATCTACCATTTCCCTCAAGGTCGTTGGACCCCATAATGAGAGATCAGGCTCTGATACCACTTGTTGAGTAGTGGATAACGGATCTAGAGGGGAGGGGTGAATAGATTTGTCCCTCTTTTCGCAATGCAACCCTCTTTAAAGCTAGATGATGATAATAGCAGTGGAATATAACTAGCTTAACGAAGGACACAAATGATTTGCTTAGCAAGATGATTATGCAATATAGATATTGAACCTAAGCATGCATCTAACACAAAGCAATCGCACAAGCAAACCACAACACACGAGATTTTAAGGTGGTTCGGACTGAATCCCCAGTCCTACGTCCACCCCTCACCAAATCCGGTGAGGCTCCACTAGTGCCACGCATTGAACCGCAAATCAGAAAGACCTCCGATTACCTTCCTACTAACCACAGGTAGAGACGTCAACACCGCAGATCGGACAACTTCCGATTGCCTTCCTACTAACCACCGGTAGGGACGATCTTCAGTTTCAAATGATTGAATGAAATGGAAAGAGAACAAATATGAAAACACTCAAACAAGATATGCTCAAAGAGAAAAGATCTTATCTGAGATTGCTGGAGCTTGAATCTGATTCTTCAATGGTATCTTCTTCCTTGTGAAATGATCTTCCTTGGATCACCTTGAGTTGATGAAGAAGATAAAGGATGCAGATTTGATCTCCCTTGAAAATCTTATGAAATCAGCTTCCTTGGATCACCTTGATAGCCTTGCTTGCTTCTACACTTCTCTTGGAGGTTGATGACTTCAAAAATAAGCTTGAATCACCTTGGATGGATGAAGAACTCCAGCCCGAAGCACTGTTCACGGAGGTGCTACAGTACCCGCGAATCACCTCCTCTAGCCTCCCTTGATCTCTCTTGTTCCAATTGAAGCCTTAGGGTTTCTAACCCCTCATGTGTTGGTTTTATAGACTTTGAATGGTCCTTGGACATCCCCCAGACCAGATCCACAATCCATGGGAGATTGGGTGACTTTGGGGTTAAACAAATGGGTAGAAAGACCTCTCCTCGAGCTTGAAATAAAAGTCAACAAAAGGGGGCCTCGGGGCTGGCGGTCGACCGGAAGGCATGGGGCGGTCGACCGGAATTTTACAGTCGGTTGATTTTTCATCTCTGGCAAAACCGGTCGACCGGACACCTAGGGGCGGTCGACCGAAACCTGTAAAAACTGGAGTTTCTCCTTTCTGGAAGAACTGGTCGACCGGCCAAGGTGTGTTGGTCGACCGGAAAGACCTATACCTGCAAAAATGAAGTGTTAGCCCAAAGAAACATGTCCATAAGTCAAGATACTCATGTCCTTATCAATTCCATGCATTTGTGGGGTTGGTTTATGCATTAGATCATTTGAGCATTTCTAAATTTGGTTCCGAGGGCTCCGCCCCCGGAAACCCCCGCAAGGGGCGCTGCCCCCTTGACCCCCGCGACCTGACCGCGCAGGTCGATCCGCGTGCGAGGGCGCAATCATTGAGCTTTCACATTTTTCATCTCCACTCCATTCCTTGTCCATCCATTGGCTTACCTGTCATGAACAAAGCATCACGTATGTCAGTCATATGAGAGTGGAAAACAACAATGACTTATAGTGTTTAGTCATTATCAAAACCATGAATATCAAATAACTCAAATGACCACAAGGGCACAACAGCCCGATGTATGCCAGGGACGCCTTCACCCAAGGCTGTCCCTCGTAGCCCTCATCCCGGTATGGGGTCCATCTCACCTGAAAAGGTCATGTTAATCCATTCAGAAGCATTCATGAGCATTTAGAAAGCATTTTTTGCAACATTTAAGAGCATATAGAAAGTTTAAGTTCGGAGCTTACCGCTGTATGTGGGAATGAGTCAAGATCATCCTGGATGGCCCGGGTCAGCCTGTTGATCGATCCCGTGTCCCTCGCTACCACCCATCGCCTCGCGATCGGAATCCGCTCGGGATGTAGCTGACTACCTCGCCCAATCCCTGGAAGGTACACGAAGCTCAAGATCTGCATTTAAAGTCGAGTGTCAGTAAATTGCATCATTTGCATTTGCAGAATCATAATCATATAGAAAGCATCTAGAGTTTAGCATTTACCTGTAGGAAAGGTGAGAAGCCGCCCAGCATCGTCCGTCGGTCTGTGGTGCTGAGCGACTCGAAGAGGAAGGCAAGCACTGTCGCTCCCCATGCGTACTTCCCCACTCTGCCCAAATCTTCTAGCAGTGGCAGTAGCCTGCAGCTGATCACGTCGGCTCAGGTCAGAAAAAGCAGCTTTCCAAACAACAGCATCAGAAATCGTCTCAAGACTCGATCTCCCTCCTGTCCTGCCTCTGCCGCCACTCGAGGGCGTACCTGCTCTATCACTCGGTCTATATGCTGCTCGGGGAGCTCGCCGACTGCTATAGCCGCTCCTCTCAGTCCCAAGCTGTCCTGCAGTCTCGACCTCGACAACTGGGATGATGTGTGCCCCGGCCTGATTAGATCTAAGCCCAGTAGCTCTTGGGCCATCTTCCGGTAATCTCCATATGTCCACCCGGTCACTGCTGCTCCGTGGACTCGTAATCCGGTGATCCTCGCCATGTCTTCTAATGTGGGGATCATGTGGCCCCATGGGAAGATGAAAGCTTGGCTCACGGGGTCCCACCTCTCATGCAGTGCATACAAGAGCGGGGTATCCGTCCTCGTCACCTCGTTGCTAAGCACCTCGGCGAATCCCATCCCAGCCAATCTTTCCCGTTGGTACTCGAGCAATGCCTGGTATACCGCCCGGATCTGGAGCCAAGAGATCCTGGTTCTTCTTTTTCCCTGCACACATGTAGAGCATAAGTCAGTCATTCAAATCATAATTTCATTGCATTATATTACGTTAATATAAAACAACAAAAAAATTGAATAACTGGAAAATCCCAAAAATTGCTTCTGTTTTTGGTTACTTTGACGGCTCTGGGTTGATGCGTCACAGTTCTCTGACGCACCAGGGGTGGTGCGTCAGGTCTTTGACGGTCGCTGCAACGACCGTCACGTTCTCTGCAATAAGGTGTTATCCCCTTCGTTTTCCTTTGCTCCTACAATGGCCATAGAAGGCCTACAATGGTTCCTAAGGGGTTCGCAGACCCATTTCTACCCTCCCATCATACATGCATATATACAAAAATTAAAAATTAGGGTTTTGAGGTGGACGGCCTACCTCGGGGTCTTGGCTCCTTCTCTTCTTTTTCTCTCGCCGTGGTCGCTGCCCCGCCAATGGCCTCTCCCATGTCTTTTTCAGCCTCCTCCACGGTCATGGGGGAAGCTTCCTCCGTTGGTTCGTTTGCCGGAGGGCTCACCGCCGGTGGAGTTTTCTCTTGTTCTATCCGGCATCGGAGGCGCTTAATGGCTTTCCTTTTCTTCCCCTTCTCTCTCGCCTTCGGTGGCTGGGAGGGCTCGTCGCCGGCCATCGTTTGTTGGACGGAGGGTCACCAGTAGGTGTTGAGGTTTTGGTGTGGTTTTGGCGTTTGTGAGCGAATGAGGGTGGGTGACCGTTCTGTTTATTTTTTTGAATGCTCAGGAAATGTAACGGTCTATCATGAGACCGTCACACTACTCTGGCGCGTCCTTTTTAGACCGTTAGGTTATTTAAAATGATGTCTTGAAGGATGTGAACCGCCAGACTCTGACGGCCCGAGGTGGATCCGTCAGGGACTTCTAACGCACCCTTACTGGACCGTTACATGCTTCAGAGTGTTTGATTAATGATGATGCTTAGTTTATCAGAAATTTTATGATTAATGATTATCTTGTCTATGCAATTCATGCTTATTGGTTGTGCCTGATTCTATGCTTTGTTTATATTATTGTTGTTGGCTAACCCTTTCTTGTTGCAAAATTTAAGCCATCATACATTCACTCGCCAGGGAGGTAAGTCAGGTATTGTATCCCGATTCCTTATCCCTTAAATGCATTACTATATGTTATGTATGATATATTATCTCGAGAACCGGCTGGTCATTCATGTGTTCTGGGATCTGATGTTCCCCTTAAACAAAAATGATGATGATCTAAGTACACGTGATTAATCGTTGGATAGGCCGTTAGGTTGGAAAAGTTTGGGGACGATGGTTCTGTCTTGCACGCCGTAGTTGCAGATGGTGTCCTGACCCTAGTTTCTCCGGTCTAGCAATACTATTCTCGAGTATCTTGTTATTCTATCTTTCATTATATTTGTTTTAAATGATTTCTTTTTCCTTTAGCCCAGCATGCATCATACGCATCTTTTGAGCATTCGTGAGCTTCATCTATCCAAGTGTCTCAGTAATGGTGAATAACTATGTGTTTAATGATCTCGAATAAGGAGAGTCATTCCTCTCTGAATTGGAAGGTTTCTTTCGGTCTTCTCGCTTGATTTGGTTAGCTGAAGATTCTTGTCTGGAGTTTAGTTAATTGTCTCTTTCCTTTCCGTTGCTCCGGCCGCTGGCCGTGTTTTCCTTTCCTTAGTTGTTAGTTCCTCCAGACATATGTCCTTTGGTTGCCTTTCCTTGTGATTAGTTACAAGTTTTCTGGAAAATTCATGTCGCTTGTTGGTTGAGAACGGGTGTCGTTTGCCTTAACGCCCGCTTTTCAGTCTGCTCCACTCCATTTTCGCTTCATCTCCATGTTTCATTTTCGCTTTCGCTTCACCTCCGCTCGCTCCCCTGCAAAGAGGACGTTAAGGAGGGGCATCTGTTGACACCCGTTTTCTGACCGATAAGTCGGGTCATCTCCTTGTTCATTCTATATGATGCTCTGAGTTGTTCACCTTTATTGGGCCTTCTTGGTCAATTTGAGGTCTATTTCATGAGTCATATCTCCTTGGTTGGGTCTGGTTCCTTATCCCTTTCCGCTTGACGAAGCTTAGCAAACTCTCTTTTCATTTCCACTCTATTATCTATAACGGTCCTTTGATGGGGCGTTACAGTACTCTAACGCATCTTCCTTGGTGCGTTACATCATTCCAGAGTCCTTAAGTTTAAGGCTTCCTTTCAAGCTTATCTTTTTACCTTTCCGTTGGGTGTGACGGTTTATCGTGCAGCCGTTACATTGGTTATGACGCGTCTACCCATGACCGTTACCTTCTTGAAGAGTCCAACGTTCGCAAACTTCTCCCGTTAATCTTATCTTATAGTGGATAGTGTTGTGTGACGGTCCAAGACTGGGGAGTTATATTAGTGTGGCGGTCTATCGTGCGGCCGTTACATCCAACAGAGAGTCCTGACAAGCCTGGCCTTTGCTCTGCTATTCCGTGATCGACCTTAGAGTTTGGTTTGAGGGTTTCTCTCTCGATACTCATCTTAAGAAGCTTCCGTTTGATTCTGAGGACTCTGGGGAGTATTATCTTCAAGATTTATCCAAGTTTTTGTCAAAATTCTAGTCATTATCCTCCCAATTCGAACCTAGACTTTGTGGGTCTATAAATAGAACCATTGACTTCATGGCTTGAAGGGGAGACATCTGGAGTTCGCGTCGAAGTGCTGCCGCATCCTGGAGCTAGAACCAACCAAGGAGAACTGCTTCTCACATCCATCTACTTCCAAAGTTCATAAAGTATCGTTTCCAAGGGTTTAGTTCAGTCAAGTTGTCATCTTAGTGTCTTTTCTCCCTTTCAAACATCATAGCATTGTCCCTCTCCATCTCCCACGTTCTTGCACTTGCTGCATTCATTCAAAACATCCTCCCATCTTTTAAAACGCCCTAGAGGGGTTAAAAAACCAACCTCCCCGGTATTTCCCTTTCCTTTTGCATGTTCTTAAGTTTCTTGGATTTATTGATACCACTTTGTCTAAGGGCTAATCTGGGTTGTTTTTTCTTGTGTTCTACACTCTCTTGCAGGTTTACAGGGTCCATAGCACAAGGCCCAAGCTCTCTGGCCGACTGGAAAGCTTGGAGATCAAAAGATTTCCAACTTCTTATTCTGCATAAGCTCTGACAGTCGGGCACATGCGCGTTAGAGTCTTGTAGCGGTCTATCGTGAGACCGTCACACTTGCTGTGGCACATCTGTCTTAGACCGTTACATCTGACGGAGCTACAGTTTCCTGGTTGTTTTCTCTCTCCCATGGGCGGGTGCATCATCCTCCTATTCTAAGGTATTTATCAGGTCTTTGACTTGTTTCTACCTTAGTGACGATCACATCTTTCCTTAGTTTGGGCATTAGCTTTCTCTTTCATCATATCTCTTTACTTTGCTTGTTCCACCTATACGGTGTGTTTTTCTTTATTCCTTATTCCACGCTCCGGCGTGTGTTTTTCTTTATTTGCTTAGCTTAGTCTTGATTGAGATAGCATGCCCATGCTAGAGCTTGTGCTGGTTGCCTAGGTTCATGATTCGCATGTTCATAGGTTGAGTGATTTCATTACTTGGCTCATACTTTCATAGTTGGCATCATAGCCTATCTTGCAAAAGAATGGACACATCAAAACCAACACAGGGGTGCGGCAATTTTAAAATCTCCTGACACCTTCTGCCCTTTTACCATTATGCAACCGGCGGGGAAGAAGATGCTCCCGTGGAGAAGAAGAAAGGCAGGGTCAAGATGGTCATTTGGGTTTTAAAATCCCGTCGCTGGTCTGGAAAGCAGTCTCCTACCAGCTTCTGGAGATTCCGATCTTGGGGATTTTTTATTTCACAGTCTCTCTTTTCTCTGAAGCTCTCTTTGCACGGAAGTCGGAGTTGCATAGCGCCATTTGGAAACACCTTTGCCCTTGTGAGATATTCTAATGATTATAATCTGGGGTAAAGGTGTTTTCAAATGCGGCCTTAACCTGGGCAGAATTAACCGGGAGTGCGAACTTTGGACCAGTCGTACCAGTTGGCCATGGCCACTCTTCCTCACTGAAACACCTGGTCCTATTCAGGCCGGTGGCAAGCACCCTAACCATCTGAGATGAGTTATTATTAATTTTTCATAGTTTTAATTCAATACATATCTTATCATCACGAGATAAGTAGGATGAATTAATCTCGTATTCTTAACTCTATCCGACTTATAGTAATATATTATGACATTCAAACTTCAATAATTCATTCACCCGTAAATAAATCATATTAACACGTTTTATTTCATTATCAAAGTGATCTTAAAGAAAGGTTTCGTACGCCTGCCATCTTCCTTGTGTTCTTTTTTCTCATGAGCTCGCTGTGGGTAAACGTGAAAGGGGACGCCTCAGAGGGCCTCCCAACAGCTCCCTTTCCTGCACTACCCTCGGCCCCCTACAACTGCTAAACGTAGTGAAAAGTTGTGGGGGCCAGAGTTTGTTCCCCTCATGCTCTGCACCCACCATGCAGGAGAGAGAGAGAGAGAGAGAGAGAGAGATTGTACGTGTGTGAGAGAGATAGAGAGACGGTGGGGAGAACACATGATGGAGAAGGGTGTCTCAAGAAGCTATAGTGGTATCAGTCTGTCAGAAGCTTGTTGACATTTTTCTTGTCCCCAAACTGACATACAAGTGCGATACTTGGACTTCCAAACATAGTAATTTAATTATAAGTTTAATTTATTGTGCATCTAAACATGTTGCACACTATGAGTGTATAATATTTTTAAAAAATTTAAAATAATTCTGTAGATATTTTAAGTTGAGATATAAATCATGTCACTATTTGATTATCTAAAAAAATAAAAATAAAAATAAACTAATTTTTAAAAGAATAAACTCAACACTATTTATTTGATGTGATTTTTTATTTTTTAAGTAATCCAATGGTGACATAAATTGTGCCCCAAATTAGAGTATTTTGAAAGTCACTTTAAAAAAAGTTTAAAAAAATAATAAATAATAAATACCTTGCACACCCATGGTGTGAAACACACCCTGGGTGCAGTAATGAGCACACCATGGTTGTGCATTGAGCCTTACTCTTTAACCATGGATGAGGTAGAGATAGGATTGTCAATAGGGCGCGTAGGCTCTGTTTAGTCTCCATTCCTTAAAGCCCAAGCCCAGTTAAGGCTGGGCTATGTCAAGTCAGGCAGGGCCGACTACTTCACCTAAGAATAAGGTCTGATTTTCACTAGGTCCGACTCGATTATATAATTTAATGAAAAAATTGATAAATAAAAATATAAATAAAATATAAAAGTTATAATATCATTAAATTAATTAAAGGTTTAAATATTAATTTATTTTAAAATACATATTTATTTTTTAATTAAATAAAATGTTTTTAATTTTTTAATTAAATAAAAAATATAATTTTAAACGAGAAAAAATGAGAACGGGCTAGATCGTCTAACTAGTTGAACTAAAAACCTAAGTTTGCCCCCGCAAACCTTCATGGGTTAAGATTTTAAACCCAATTAAGTACTCGTGGGGTGAAAAATCTTTGACGGCCCAGCTTGAAGTCCGACCAGACCCATGGACCCGTCGTGCCAACCTGGCCATTGACAACCTTAGATGCAGATGTAAATAGGTGTGGAAAGGGTTTGGCAACCTGAAATACATCCTCTTCTTCTTCTTCGTGCTAATATATTTTATCATTATGCATTTGATCGTTTCATCAATTTTTATTATGTTCTTTAAGTAAAATCCTAAAATCTACTTTCTCTCAAGTATATACACTTGAGTTTAAAATATTTACATGACTTGTATTTTTATATCTATATGTTGGACCCAAATTAAGACTTTGAATATTCTCATACAAAACTTATTGTTATAGAAAAAGAAAAACTCTGCTTCGTGGAGTCTTACTATTTACTCCTCATATAATATAACTACAATAATCATCAACATAATATTGTCAATCAATAAAAATTGAAACTATAGATCTTTAAGAGGAATAATTAATGAGATTATGTGATTATGTTCAAATAATGTAGGAATGTTTTACTTGTGTAAAAGGAAGGAATAAATTTTCTATTATAAAGTGGAAAGCTTTTCTTTTCAAGCAAAATATTATATCCTTATTAGTTTTTAAAAATTTTTATATGAAAATTATTGTTAGAGATGAATTTGTAAAAAAATCACTTTTAAAAATATATTAGCAGACATATTATTGAGTTAATTCAATTAATACATAACTATCATTTAAATGTGATTTTTTATTATTTTTGAAAAAAGTGACATGTTTATAAATAAATATGATATTTTTACATAATTTAAATTTATGCAGTGATATATCTACTTATATATTTTTAGAAATAGTTTTTTTACAAATTCACCATTAACAATGATTTCATGCAAAATTAACTCAACTTTTCTCAAAATTTTAAATCTTAAAAAATAATATATTAACATCTTTTACAGAATTATTTTTTCCTTTTTTTTTCTTGACATAATTTTCATCTGTCTACCAAAGTTGAATTATAATGGAATTGTCACGCCCCGAGTCGATAGCAGCGGAAAGCAACGTTCGGAACGTACAGCGAAACAGTCATGATAACAAGAGTAAAATAATAAACACAAATAGATGCATGGAGGCCATACAATTTGATAAAAATATATTTTTATTGGTGATTGAAATTAAATTTACAATTTTGAGTCCCCCGCCTGTGGCGTGGTGGACAGCCTCCTGCGCTCTACGCAGGAGTACGCGGGTTCGAAGTCGCGCGCTCCCGGTGGGAGGCGCGGCCCCCCGCTTTCCCCTCCCCTAAAAAAAAATAATTTTGACTCAATAAAGATAAAAGAAGAGAAAATGACAAGACTCACTATACTATCTAGACTCAAGAAAATAAAAAGACAGACTCCGGTCTCTATAGCTCCAAGTTCACTCGATCACGCTGTCCCGATCCCAATTGCAAATGTTCCGTCTACCGCGTTACCTGAAAAGAGTTGGAAAGTAGGGGTGAGCAAGAAGCTCAGTAGGAATTACACTCTATCATCAGGCATAGTTTAAGTAATTAACCATTTCATGAATGCATGAATAACGCGAGAAAATAATTAAGCATGATAACAAGATGACTAGCACGATAAAGATTGCAAGTCACGATAGGAAGAGCAAATAAACAGAACTTCAAGTGAATGGCCATATATCAAGTCAAGTCAAGTCGAGTCATGCAAGCAAGTACTTCATGTTTTCAAGCACGAATAGCAAGTTCATGAGGATGTGGAATGTCGTAAACCCAACACGCTAGATAGTATCAGTGCCAAATGTCACACCTAGTCATTCACCTCCCCGGGGATCAAGTACTTTTCGGGTGCGTCTCCCAGGACCAGACTGGGCCCTTAAAATGAGTGCCTTGGCATTGATTTGCTTGGATCATAGATCCCACGAAATCTAGACATCCACGAATAGAATGGCCAAGAGTTCCAAGATCAAGTTCATGTAATCAAGGTAAAATGCATAAGAGTATTGATTTTCTTGAGATTTCCAAACAATAAGCTCATTAATCAAGAGGAAGAGTCATTCAAAATGACTTAGAATTGATAATGTCATCAATAGACTTAACAATAGGTCCCAACTCGAGGAACCATAGCCTGGACATGCTAGGGCAGCTTACGCAATCAAAACCACGAAACATCCGTTTCCGAAAAACAGGAAAAATATGCGGTTAATATCGAGCCGTTCAAGATATATACAGTCCAAATTGGGCCGCTCAAGGATGACTGGCTCCAGCCAGAGCTTAAGGATAAACGGACGATTCTGGGCCGTTCTTATCGAAGAACGGTCATAAATGGGCCTTTTTAACTAGTATAGACGGTCAAGAACGGGCCGCACACTGAGTAAAACGGTCCGATTCCGGCCGTTCAAGACTCAGTTGGTCCCAATTGAGCCGTGACTCACAACACAGTAATCCAAGCGATTTGATCACGTGACAGGTTCAGGTCGAGATGATACAACATGCCCGACTTCCTAATGGGAATCTCAGGCTCGCGGGGACTTACGGAGGTCACGTAATGGAGGTCCTAGTCCGACCGAAGGAATATCCGGTGGAGAGTTCCAACCATTACAAGGAATAGGGTCTAGTAAAACATCAGAAATCAGTGTAGCGGCCAATCAATCCTACCGGAGTAGAATGACTGTTAAACATCCCTAATATCATGGTTCATATAATCATGTTGAAATTTACTTTATCGAAATACTAAATCAAGGTCATGAAGAAAATAAACCAGCACTTATAACATTTAATCTTCCGTATGATCCCTTTTTTTGTTGGTTGTTACCTTATCATTAAGATTAAGTAACTAGAGAGAAAACATGCTAGGTTTCAAACTTAACACAGTTTCTGGGGAGATGAACGGTTCATCCAGAACCTTTCAAAGACATGTGCGGTCGTTCACGCTCTGCAATCAGGGGCCCGATAGGGGATGAGCGGTCTATAGATGGCCGCACGACTCGTTGAGCGGTTCTGGTTTAGCCGTTGACTCAAGAAAACTCCATAACGCAAAGAACACAGGCGGTTGCAGTCTGGCCGTTCATATAGACATGCGGTCTATCGAGTGGCCGCTCATCTTCTAAAAACATGATAACGCAAGTAACATAGGCGGTCATGGACTGGCCGTGCATATAGACAAGCGGTCTATCGCATGGCCGCCCATCCCAAAATAGTCTCTGCTACCTTCGCCTTGCCCGCCTCCGACGAGTTCGGCTAGGGTTAGGAACAATAGCTAAATACACAGTATATAGAGCATGGCAATTGGGGCTTTTATAATCAATAGAACGAGCATGAAAAGTTACACAAGATAGGACAATCAATTTAATATTTAAGGCCTGAAATTCCTACTTAAATCGAGACGGAACATGGAAACCATAATTATGACATGCTTCCACTAAAACTAGAAATTCTCGCAGGATACTACATGAAATTTAGGGCTTTATATAGCAATAGAAAGAGGACCCAGAGACGCGCTCGCCGGAACCCTAATACTACATGAAATTTAGGGCTTTATATAACAAGATGATCTATTACTTGTGGGTTCAGCTTGAGAGAAACCTATCGATTTGGGAAGAAGAAGGGAAGGCGCGCTCGCCGGAACCCTAATACACGCCGCCACCAAACGCCCAAATTCGCCTAGGTTTGACCACAATCGCCCACGCCACATGTTGGAAAAATAAAAGGAGGTCTAGGGCTACGAAAGCCCTCAATTTATAGAGCCTATAGGTCGTTCTAGGGATCGAATTGCACTCGAGAGTCCAAAGGTTTAAACTCGGCGAAAAACTCGGTTGTTCTACCTAATCCACGCCGCCGCCGCCAATAGAAGGCTCTAGAGGTTAGGGTTACATAGGGGAAACGAACTCCTATGGTTTATCTATCAAATGGGCCTGGTTTGGGCTTGAATGGTTGAGAAATGGACTCGAATTTGATCTTTTAAGGTTGATCTACGAAAAGTAACGATTTTGGCTAAAACTCCTTAATTCAACCTAGTAAAATTTTTATTAGGGGTCAGCCTAGTTGACAATATTATTAAACTCTTTGTTCTCTACAAGATGTGATTTTTTTTATATTTTTAGAATTTAGTCAAAATTTTAGCCTACGAGTGAAATTCAATTAATTTAATCTATATACATATAGAATTCAAATTATCATGAAAAATTCAATTATCTCATGAAATATGAAATTTCTTTTATGGTAATTGTAGAAAAAAAATAATTATTTCTTTTTATTGATAATATTTAGCCACTTTCAAAATAAATAATATTATTTAATTAAGAGAAATCATTGAAGTCAAAATAGCTTTAATTCCAATACATATTTAAAATTTTCACTTTTATATTTTATTATTTAACCGGGGTGTTATAGAAATATTCTCATGCAATACTTTAAAGTGTAGGATAATTTTTTTTTGGTAACAAACATAGGACATTTCATTCATTCTAGATGATAATCACAGTACATGAACATACTTGACCCAAACCGAACATGAACGGGCATATCTGCCCTATGCTGTCCACAACCCATCCAGGACACAAGAAGGAAAGACACGGACTGAAGAGATCGCAGACATCCGAC
This sequence comes from Amorphophallus konjac, assembly GCA_022559845.1. Taxonomy (NCBI): domain Eukaryota; kingdom Viridiplantae; phylum Streptophyta; class Magnoliopsida; order Alismatales; family Araceae; genus Amorphophallus; species Amorphophallus konjac. Next base: position 460,664,104 of record CM040122.1, on the reverse strand, counting down.
TTGGCTGGGAGCTCTTGGAGACGGACAGGGAGAGTCAGCTGCTTTTGAAGGTGACAGATTCCTTCATCGGGTAGCAAACTACCGAGCCGCTTTAGCTGATAGCGGTGTGAGAGAGGTCCTCGGGTGGCCAGCATCCAGTTGGGTGCGTGGGGGATAAGCTCTATATCTCCGAGCCCTTGTGAGATTGATTGCAGGATCACGTCGCCAACATCACGGAAGAATGGTCCCGTGCTTTGTTGGGTGCCCAAGGAAGCGCCCATCGCTGAGAGAATGGCCGATCCAGGGGGGTGGGATGGATGGGGAAGGGCAAATTTTCCAAAAGGGGTTAGGGGCAACAGGAAGGTGAGGGAGAATGAAGGGAGGTGGCGAAGGGGGGTGTGTGGAAGGGGGACAGAGGATAAGGGGGATCGGAGGGGGAGACGGCAGTGGCGAGAGGATAGGGGGGGGCGGACCAGAGGAATAGGAGGCGGGAAGGGGGGTGGGGGTGAGAGGGGGAGAAGGGTGGGAGGGACGCTTGGAGACGGGGGGGGTGGGGGGAAGGTGGAGGGGGTTGGCCGGAAGAGGGGTGAGGGGCGGGGGACTGATTGGCCGGGAGGGGCGGATGAAAGATGAGGGTGGGAGGGGAGGGAACGACCGGCGGGGGGAGGGAGAGACGGGGGTGAGGGACAGGGAGAAGCAGGGGGAGGAGGCGAGGGGAGGGGGGTGCTGAGGGAGGGGCGGATGGCCGACGGAGCTGGGGGACGAGCAGGGTCGGGGACAGGGGGTTGCGGAGGTGGCGGGGGTGGCGGGGGTGGGGGGAAGAAGGCCGGCAGAGAAGGGACGGAGAGGTGGGGGGTGGGGGGAGGGGGGAAGGGGAGCAGCGGGAGGCGGGGGAGGGGGGAAGAAGGCCGGCGGAGAAAGGGACAGGGGGTTGCAGAGGTGGCGGGGGAGGGGGGAGAAGGCCGGCGGAGAAAGGGACGAGGAGGCGGGGGGTGGGGGGGGAAGGGGAGAGGCGGATGGGGGTTGGCTGGGGAGGGCGGAGGGCCGGCGGGGTCCGGGCGGAAGGAAAGGGAGGGAGACGTAGAGAGAAGGGCTGGGGGAGACGACGATGGGGGGGGGGACGAGGTGGGGGAACGGGGGCTCACCTGGGTGGGCGGGGGCGGGACGGGCGTGGGGGGGGGGGGGAGATCCCGACGGGAGCTCCCCCTCCCAACGAGCCACCGGTGCGAGGCGCCGGTGAAGATTCCGCTGGAGAAGCTCCGGCGACGATTCCACCACCCGGGGGCGATGAGGGTTCCGGGGGTAGGTGGGAGCTCCCACCTCCCCCGTAGAGACCGCAAGGCACTCCCTCCCGTTCTAAAAGTGTAGGATAGTTAATCCATTGTAATGTAAACTATCTAATAACAATACATAAATAGGAAGGAAAGTAATTGACAACATTGCGATCACCCGATGTAATAGACTTCAAGAGTGTACAACATTACATGACATTTGAGTTATATCACAAAAATCTAAACGAAGAAAAAACAAATGAAAGGTAGAAGAGGGTTGTTGGCAGTAGTGTCATCAGAATCGAATCGAATCGGTCGGTCGAACCGGTCTGACCGTGAATCGGTTTAAGAATCGGTTCAATTAAAGTCGGTCCGGTCTAATGTTAAAGAATCGGACGAACCGAACGAATCGCGATTCGACCGGTGAACCGGTCCGACCCAATTCACCTTTTAAAATAAAAAAATAAACATAAATATATTCAAAATGATATTTACGTGTGAACAAAATTATCTTGTTCTTATTTATCATTTTATTTTAAATATATTTAAAGTTTAAAATTTTAAATGAGTATAGATGTCAACTGTAAAGAGTGAAGACCAATGAAATATTACAAAATTTTAACGTCAGTTTATTTAACCATGTTATTATTATTATTTACTTGTATAGTTATATAATCATAACTAATAATTATAGATATATATTTTTTTATTTTGATCATTATACCTTATTTCTTATTATCTTGGATTATAAAATCGGGTCGAACTATGTATCAATATTATGATGATGTCACGGTTCATATCGGTTCGATTGAATGGTCCAACCGGTTCGAATCGAACTAGCTCATTGACCGATTCAGACATCGATTCAATTCTGAAAACATTAGTTAGTAGTCTTAAAACATCGATAGCTCCATAAAAAATCGTAAACATTGGTTGTAAACGAATGACATCATTTCAAAAATAATTTCTAGATCATCGAGTCCCTCTTTGTTAATCGAGCGGGGATACCGTGTTCGACCTCTCACGGTCGAATACGATGCCCATGCTCGATTAATGACGTGTGTACGAGAAATAGTGTGACTCTACCCTCATTCTCTTTCGTCGGATTCGATAATCATCAGACGATTCGATTAACAAAGAGGACCCGACGGAATTGCTCGGCGAGGAGGACAGTGATGCATGTCATGTAATCTCCTCCTCCCCCTCTCCTGATATATCGGGTAGGGTATGTAGTCGGATTGCTTCGTCACACCCGTCATCATTACATCCCATCGGTTCTACGGGGGTGGGACCCATAAAATTGTGAGATCTGCTGATCTCACTTTCGTACCTATGTCATGGGTCAAAGATCCTCTAGTGCGATGATCCCCTCCAATAGGTGTATGCTCACGCTCTCCCATTCGCGCACCCATCGCTTCGACTCGCTAGAACCAGGTTTCGCGACAAATACCAGCAAGCACACTATTGGGCCGCATGAGGCTACGGCGGACCCACTTGTCAGGGTGTCTGAGGGTCGACAAATCTGACAGCTGTCGCATCCGACATAAGGTGAGCAGACAAACAACGAAGGTGCCACGTACCCCACTTCTGTGTCGTTTACCGGGCGACGGTGCATCTTGGTCCACGAACGGCCTGGGTACCAAAAAAGGCCACGGTCCCGCCAGTCGTGACGCCCAGGTCTCGCGGGTGAGGTTAAGATCACATGCACCGTACCGTCATTAAACCCGCCCAAGATACTGGGCGAAGGAAATCGGCTTCCTATCTTATTTAAGGCACACCATGTCCCTCCTAGGAGGAGATCCCACGACCTCCTTCAGGAAGCTGCCAAAATCTGATTTTCTATTTGGTGAGATTGCCCGCATATGAACCTTTGTATTCAAAGATTAACTCCTATCATGCTGATACTTATTATTGTTCTTATCGCAATGTGATTTTTAATAGCCCCAAAAATTAGGAATAATTTCCTAATGTTTTTTAAAAAGATCACTTAAGAAGGGATTTCTCTGTTAAGTAAACAGCTAAATGTGTAATTATAAGTGCATGAAAAGTAAATATTAACATTGCGGAGATTGGTTTTCAAACATGATAGATTTTAAGAGTAGATATCAAAAAATCCCACAGAGTAAATTGAAGGGATATATGTAAGAAATCTATTAACATTTCAATTTTATTCATTCAAATTCATTCTTCGAAATTGTTATTTAACATCCATCTCAGGAGATAGACATCATAATTATAGATTTTGATGTCACTCGTGGCCTATCCATGTAGACCATAGTATTACGAGAGGGCGCATTAACCGTATTAAAATTTAAAAAGGCACTCGTGATACCTTTGTAAAGGATATTTGCTGTATTTATCATTTAAGTCATTTCTTTGAGATTTAAGTTAAAGATATTTTTTTACAAATATACTCTGCTTACAATTTTATTTGTAGAATTATCTCTTTTATCTTAATATTATTTTTAATAAACTTGTTACACTATAATGTTTGGAAAAATACTCTTGCCGTCACCGACTTTAACCTTCTGTTAAGAGTTTATTATTTAAATTCAATAAAATTTGAAAAAAGTAAAAAAATATCTATAATCTCTCGTAGAGTCTGTTCAATCTCTACATCTATCTATCTAGCTCATTCTGTCTTTAGTACATGTCAATCAAAATAACTCTTTTTCACAAGAATATTTTCATCTAAAAATTCAATTGTACGATGGAAGTGGAATGTTCTTTGAATCTTCAAAGAAGGTTAATTGCAGGAGTATTGTTGACCTATATTGATATGAAAAAAATATTAAAATAATATGAAATTTCTAAGAAGGGTATTTATGCCAAAAAAACCCACCCTCAGATTAAATCACAAAAGGGATCGAAATTAAATCCATCCACATTCTTCCTTTTTTTAAAAAATAATGTCAGTGTTGAGACAGCATAGCGCACATCCGGGAAAAGTAGAACTGCAGTAAAAGGGCAAAAGTACTACAATGTTTGACCTCCCCGCGCACTCTCTCTCTAACTTTTCTCCTTCTGGTTCTGCTGCTCCCCTACTCCTCTCTCTCTCTCTCTCTCTCTCTCTCTCTGTGCTTGCACCCGTCTCCTCTCAGTAGTCGCTACCCTCTCTCTCTCTCTGCGCGTCCTCTCTCTCTCTGTAATTTCAAAACTTTGAACCCTACGCTATCTCCCTTTCAGCCCCCCCCATTGCCGCTTCCCTCTCTCTCTCTAACCGTTCCTTCTGCCTTTTCTCCTCCTCCTCCTCCTCTCTCTCTCTCTCTCTCTTTCGCTTGCTCACTTTCACAGGCGATGCAAGAAGAAGAGGAGGGGGAGCTCCCTCGCCCCGTCTTCCACCT